>JAAAWM010012141.1:0-187741 GCA_036873465.1 Thinopyrum obtusiflorum | reverse complement strand
GATCCTGGGCGTGCTCGCTGTACCGAATTTTTTTGTTTTCTGTCGCGTTCCCCAACAAATAAGGTCCCTAATATTTGGATGGAGTGTCGTAAACTGAGAACTAAGGTTACAATTGAGCTCAGGTGCACTCATGTGGCCGTCGGGTACTTGGGACAGGCGGACCGCTATCAGGCCACCAATTCCAAAGGATTATGCTAAAAAATATATACTCCAAAGATGCCGGAATTAGGAGTGATGGACTCCAAACCAATTCTGCACAACCTCCTTATAGGCCCCTAGGCCACGAGGTAGAAAACGAGCTAGCATGGTGAACTACATACTCTCAGGAAAAAATAAATGCATCAACGGTCTAAAAGTATACAACGTGTGTTGCATCCTGTAAGAGCATCTCTAGCAGACTCCTTATTTCGCGGGCCCTTAAACCCGTGTTAAGGGTCGCAAAAAACGTGTTTTAAAGGTCGATTTTACCTTCCGCATAACAGACCCTGCAAACGCTATTGTAAAAACGAATATTCCTCTCAAAGATGCTTCCCGCCGTCCTCTTCTGATCAATATGTTTCCAAAGGTTGGGCATTTGAAAAACCAATCTAGACCATGTTCCGGCACCCTGCCGGAGGGGGAAATCATCACCGGAGGCCATCTTCATCATCCTGGCAGCCACCATGATGAGGAGGGAGTAGTCCACCCTCGGGGCTGAGGGTTTGACCAGTAGCTATGTGTTTAATCTCTCTCTCGTGTTCTTGAGTTGGCACGATCTGGATGTATCGCGAGCTTTGTTAATATAGTTGGATCATATGGTGTTTTCCCCTCTCTATCTTGTTGTGATGTATTGAGTTTTCCCTTTGAGATTTCGTTTTTATCGGATTGAATACTTTTATGGATTTGAGAACACTTGATGTATGTCTTGCTATGAATACCCGTGGTGACAATGGGGTATCATATTTATTCACTTGATATGTGTTTTGGCACTCAACTCGCGGATTCCCGAGGTGACATTGGGGTAATCTTGGGGCACTCTTTGAGGTTGTTTGTGTTGGATTGAGTATTATGAATCTAAAATTGTTTGATGCATATCGTATAATCAACTCACGGATACTCGTGGTGACATTGGAGTATCTAGGTGACATTAGAGTTGGTTGATGTGTATCATATGATGTTATTTTAGTACGAACTCTTGGATAGATCGACCGGAAAGGATAACTTTGAGGTGGTTTCGTACCCTACAAATAATCTCTTCTTATGTTCTCCGCTATATAAGAACTTTGGAGTGATTCTTCGTCGCACGTTGAGGGATGGTTATATGATCCAATTATATTAGCATTGTTGAGAGAGGGGGGGGGGGGGGGGGGGGGGGGGGGGGGGGGGGGGGGGGGGGGGGGGGGGGGGGGGGGGGGGGGGGGGGGGGGGGGGGGGGGGGGGGGGGGGGGGGGGGGGGGGGGGGGGGGGGGGGGGGGGGGGGGGGGGGGGGGGGGGGGGGGGGGGGGGGGGGGGGGGGGGGGGGGGGGGGGGGGGGGGGGGGGGGGGGGGGGGGGGGGGGGGGGGGGGGGGGGGGGGGGGGGGGGGGGGGGGGGGGGGGGGGGGGGGGGGGGGGGGGGGGGGGGGGGGGGGGGGGGGGGGGGGGGGGGGGGGGGGGGGGGGGGGGGGGGGGGGGGGGGGGGGGGGGGGGGGGGGGGGGGGGGGGGGGGGGGGGGGGGGGGGGGGGGGGGGGGGGGGGGGGGGGGGGGGGGGGGGGGGGGGGGGGGGGGGGGGGGGGGGGGGGGGGGGGGGGGGGGGGGGGGGGGGGGGGGGGGGGGGGGGGGGGGGGGGGGGGGGGGGGGGGGGGGGGGGGGGGGGGGGGGGGGGGGGGGGGGGGGGGGGGGGGGGGGGGGGGGGGGGGGGGGGGGGGGGGGGGGGGGGGGGGGGGGGGGGGGGGGGGGGGGGGGGGGGGGGGGGGGGGGGGGGGGGGGGGGGGGGGGGGGGGGGGGGGGGGGGGGGGGGGGGGGGGGGGGGGGGGGGGGGGGGGGGGGGGGGGGGGGGGGGGGGTGAAAAATACCTCGGTTTTTACTTTTCTTGAGGCGAACGTTGTTACTTTCTTGATAAAGGTTGCATAGTTGGGCTACGGTAGCCATCTCCATTTAGTCATCCACCAATGGGCCAGTGTCCCAAAGGACCAGAGCGGCACACAAGGCTTGCTTCCTAGGCCTAGCCCAGTCATCAGCTGTGTTTGTACCGCAGAAGCGTAAAAACAAACAAAAACGCAATAAAGCCCATGTGTGGTTTCGAACCTGCAACCACCAACAATTCGACGCAAGCTGTTAGCCAATGGAGCCCATGGACACATGTGACAAAATTGCAACGCGACAATGATTGAACTAACTGTAACGGCAGGCATGAAAAAATAATCGAAGTCCCAAACAGTTTTTCCAAAACACGGACAAAATTTGAAATTTTCACTTTTATTGAACATTTCTGAAAAAACACAAACAAAATTTGTAATGTGCTTTTTTTAGAAAAATCAAACATAATTGGAAAATCTGAACCTTTTAAAAAAACGTGCATTCGTTTTATATCCCGAACGTTTTAATAAAATGTGATTTTTTTAAATTCCAATTTTTTTGGTACTTCTTCAAAGAAAATTTGAATATTTTTGTTTTCCTTTGGGAAAGAAGCGAACAAATTTCAAATTTCTCAACATTTAACAAAAATTCAAACCAAATTTGAATTTCCTGAATTTTATTTGAAAAAGGGAATGATTTTTGAAATCATGAAAATTTCAGATTTGAACATTTTTGCAGATTTAGAATCTATGAAAAAATAAAAATAAAAAATAGAACACATAAAAAGTAAAAAGAGAAAAGAAAATCCTATACAAGAAACAAAAAAACCGGTTCAAGAAAGCTTTGCGTACAACTAAAAAGGGTTGGTCAGTTCGCTCGATGTTTGGGCGTTTCCTCGGCAAATCGATTTAGTTATCATCATATAGGAAATTTCGTAACAGAGAGGATATAGAGCTAAGTGTTTGCTTCATAGGAGATTTATCCCAAATAAGTGGAGGAAGTTTTGAATATATTTTATTTTCTAGAAAATATAAAAGAGAATAAATAAAATATTAGCTTAAAAATCCAGGAAAACTCCTCAATGCATATGTAATATCTAAATGCTAAAAAATAAGATAAAAGTATAAAATAAAAAGTATGTCCCATGGTCACCATCACCACACCTTTATATGAATGATTCGAATAATTTCCCCGTCATTTTTTTGCGCAACCTTTCAATGATACATCCCCAAACATAGCTTTATTCCCCTTGTTAAAGTAGAAAATTTGGTTAGTACCATTTGTAATGACAAAAATGAATTTAAATTGACACTTGTTATGCCATAATTTTGTTCTCTTACTTTTTGAGAAACCAAAAGGGACTCTCGTGGATGATAGTCTTTTGTGCTTCGTTAGTTAGTTTGAATAGCTATTGATATTTGTTTGCTCTGTTTCAACCTTTGGAAATGTTCAGTGCCCGACTCTTGTACTTCGATTCTTATAGTGGCGTTTGGTAAGCATCTTATAGTTTGAATAGTTCAGTGCCCTCTCAGAGATTCTTACAGTGGCGTTTGGGATGTTTGAATAGCTATTGATATTTGTTTGCTCAGTTTCAACCTTTGGAAACGTTCAGTGCCCACACCAAATAACATATTCTGAGGCAGAGGAAGCTAACACTCCTTTAAAAATGTGGAAGATATTGATGCATATGTAGTAGATTTGATATGCAAGATGATGTTTCTCTTGTTCTTTGTTTGATACGATTACTAAGATTGAAAACTTGTCTATGTAAATCCACGTTCAAATCTGATTCTATGTCAATAATGCACCTATGTTGTTTGAGTAGAAATCAATCTTAATTTAATGTGTAATGTGTCTGTATGTGGATATGATCTCTGGACTATCCTTATGAATTGCAATACCCAATTTGAGATGTGTCTCTTCCTCACTTTCTTACTTGGAAAAATTTAAACCATCATCTACTTATATTTGGCGAGTGCAAAATGATAGTTATGTGCTCTAGCATGGTACATTGGGCCCGCAATCAAATGTGTTACCAGAGTGGTTGGCCATCATCAATTATTATGTTACAGTTATGGAAAATTATGTTACTAAATGTGTTGCTAGAGGTAAAACAATATGTTACCTATTAAGTTACAGTAGCTAGAAAATGTGTTACCGTCCGTGTTACTATATCTATGAAAATATGTTACTACTTGTGTTGCTATAGATATAAAACGTGCTACTGGTGCATTTAGTAACACATATGATACATGTTACTACAAATTAATTGTAACACAATTTTGGACATATTGGAACAAATATCATGTGTGACAATGGATACATCTTAGTAACACGGCCTAATGGAACACATCTGAAATTGTGTTACTATATGGCACAGTAACATGTTTTTGGACATGTAGTAACACAAGTGCGTGTTACTAAAGCTCTGTTCTCCTGTAGTGTCCGCCTCCCCTCCTCATTCCCCGTCGTCCCCCGAAAGCCCCCGATGACGGCCGGTCACACCTGCGAGGTGGCGCTCATCCCGGCCGCCTCGCCCCGGCCTTCTCCGGCCCCAAATCAAATCGGCGGCGGCCGATTCCGGTGAGGGCGGTGGAATTACGGCGGCCGATTCCGGTGAGGTATGCGCGTCCTTCCCGATGAGGTTTGACTGGTATAAGGGCCACCCTCAGTTTCGCCTTCGATCCTTCAAATATGTGGGTCTCCGGTGTGGGTTTTTTGTGCCCTTTAAAATATTTAAGGGTCGAACCACTTTTACAGGATCTGTTATGGACATTTTTTTCGACCAAAATCTTGAAACCTGAAAATTATAAGGGTTTGACCATTTTTAAGGAGTCTGCTAGAGATGCTCTAAGCATGAAAATTGCACTTGAGAACAGAAAAACCTGGCTGGCCGAACTGAAAAACCTCAAACGGGCAAAGGTGGCATGTGTTCTATTGAGCTAAATAGTCACGTCAACACAACAATGGAGATGGAGGGTTTGTTGGGATTGTTTTCTCCAACCAATTCAACGGCATACCTATTCTAGGCAAGTTAGCTATTACATGTTTCTTGTACATCGTCGAAGCGGCTATCTTTCTAATCGAGAAACTAACGACTTTTTTTTTGTTTTTTTTTTTGTGATGAAGCGGGAGCTTTATAACTCGGGTAATAGGATCGCAATCCGCGGCCAAAGGGACGGAGCATCCTGCAACCACAAACCGGTCGGGATCTTCCGATCCAGGGTCCTTGAGAGAAATGTACCCATCTCTGTGATCCGTTTGGCGAGCTTGGTCGAGCAGATTCTCTAGAGTTTGTAAGCCTAAGTCTGCATCATCGTCGTCATCATCATCATCTGGCGGCTCGATGTACAGCTACATTGCTCGTGAGGCTAAGCTGAGGAAAGAAGCCTACTTGGCCAAGATCAGGCATTCCTGGAAGCCATCCACCGAGGCTCACAAGCGTGGTGCCGGTGTCGGTGCTTGTGCCAAAAAAGAGGAGGCCACCGCCAGCTTGGAGGATGAGGACCAAGGAGGAAGGTTGTATGTGGCCGTAAGGAAGGGTGAAGAGGATGGTGGCGGCAGAGGAGGAAGGAAGTTGTATGTGGCCATCGGGAAGGAAGAAGAGGACGGCAGGTCCAACCTCCTGTGGGCTGCTCGAAACCTCCTCGCCAGCGGCGACAAGCTCATCCTGCTGCACGTCCAACAGCCTGCCAACAAAATTATGACCGGTAAGGCTGGTTTGTCATTGTGGTGGATTCTCATAATCTCATTTGCCCCCAACCATTTTCCTTTAGTTTAGCAGAAAGTTCCTATAGAGGTCGAGCTACATGGAGCTTCTTATCCTCACCCCATTGCTTTGAGATCTGTGCTCTCCAACTAACTTACTATATCAAAATTTCTCTTTTTTATTTCTCTCAAGTGAAATAACATATGGACTTCAAACTTTGCCGATCAAACAAACTTTAGAACTTCAATGTGTGAAAAAACTTTCAGATTTTTTGGTTCGACATAAATATACAAAATGAGATTTTTTATTTTAAAAAATATTTTAAGCATTTAAAATGCATGAAAAATCTGAAATGTTTTCCCACATTCTTGTTAGAATGTTTTATTGTCCTACAAAATTTTAAGTTCAAATTTTCTGTGAGAAAACTTTCGACCTATTCATCTTCAATCATGACAGTATAACGAGCACCAGAAATAATAAAAATTACATCCAGATCCATAGACCACCAAGCAACGACTACAAGCAATGAAGCGAGCCGACGGCGCGCCGCCATGATCGCCCCTCCATCACCGGAGTCGGGAAAAAGTTGTTGAAGTTTATATGTTGTTTCGTTTGAGAGAAACAAAAATGACAAATGTTCCTGTACAGATCTTGATGCTGAAATGGATGGCTAAGATAAAAGGTACCATGTAGCTCGACCTACAAAAAAACACACTTTTATTTTAGTGTTTGTTTGACCCGCTTTTAGCTTTTTGTGTCTAATTTTTCACAACATCCGCAAACTGAGCCTAAATAAAATGGGGCAGTTTCTTATCCGCGTCAATTCTGTTTCTTGTTATTCCTATAAACATTTCACAAGTAACTTCTGTCGTTATTCCCCATCTCATAAGCCATGTTATTTTTCCTTCCCCGGATAATCATTTCTACAAAAAGGATATAGTTGAGGAAACGAACTTAGTAGCAAAGCAGTTCTTCTCGTGCTGTTGTTTTCATTTTCTGCAGTAATTATATATATGGGGCATGCTATGTTTCGGCCGGATGATAATCCTAGAAGATTGACCGCCAGGGCTGCTGTTCGATGGAGCTGTTGAGCCTTTGCAACAAGCCTCGTGTTGTGTCGCAGCGCTTTGCAACAGCAGCCTTGTTGCAATCCCCAAAAAGTTTTTTTCTGTGTCCGATCCGCTCGCTGAGCCTTTGCAACAAGTCTCGTGTTACACTCGGCGCTTTGCAACACGAGCCTTGTTGCAATCCCCCTCGAAGAGTTTTTTTCGGGTTTTTTTCTGCACGGTCTGTCATGTAGTTTGTGTTGTGCTCGCGTGTCTTGCAACAAGGGTCATGTTTGCTGCTGATGGCTCGGTCAGGGGAACGTGGCGCGCGGACGACACTGCGGACATTTCGCGTCCAATCGGCCGGTTGATGGGAAGCATTTCCGTAATTTTATTGCTGTTGTGCTGTTACCAAGGTTCTCTTTTATGGTCAGAATTTTCGAAAACTGTCTGGTTACCGGAAATCTCGCCTGCATATATTATTATCACAAACCTGGACGTAGGGAGGGCAAACTATTGCATGGACATAGGTCGCGGTGCCAGCACCTCGATTACGCAAGGTTTATTTGGTGCCGCAGGATTACGCAAGGTTGATGCAAGCCAGCTGCAGGAGAAGGAGCTCCAGGCATATAGGAAGTCTGAGAAGGAGGAGATGAACATAATTTTAGACCAGTACCTCAATTTCTGCATATCTTATCTCAAGGTCAGCTAAACCAATTCCATTATGAAAATCATGCATATATATAATTCACTTTACAGTTGCTCTTCTAGTTCATCTCATCCCATATATAATTGTTCTCTGAACAAATTTACAGACTCAAGCTGAAGCGATGGTGGTCGAGAGTAACAGCCCTGCGAGTGGCATCGTCAAGCTGATTGATGAGAGTCACATCACAAACCTTGTCATGGGAACATCTTCCTTCTCACCGTAAGTCCAAACCAAATACAGCTTCATAACGAGATTTCGTCGATAAACACACACATAGAAATTGTTCACTGGCTGCACCGTTTCTGTATATACACTAGAGCAAAGCATGGTATACACATCAAGATTGTTCACTGACTGCACCGTTGATGTATATACACTATAGCAAAGCACTGTGTTAGTGATGTAATTATATGCTCGGGTCTAGTCACTGTATATGTAAATTTCTGTTTCTTATGAATGTTGATACTATTCTAACAAGCTAGCCGCGATAAAATAGGCGGAATAACAATAATTAGTATGGTAGTTACTAACTACTTGGCTTAAAACAGTGACCTTTGTAAGTTATCATACAGCCCAATTTTTTTTCTTTCTTGTGCAGTATTAAACTCCCAAAATAAACTACTAGTATGTCTTTCTTGATTGCATCTTCCTGTGTCTAAAGTCAATAAGCTTTACTAACTATCATCTCCCCCTCTGTCTAAATTCCAAAGTACAAGTCACACACTCAAGTTAATAATCTGATTTATTTATGTTGATTGCGAATCTTTCATGAACAGGAAGAAGAAAGTACCAAAATCAAGAGTCGCAGCCATCGTGCATCTACAGGCTAAACCATATTGCCAGATCTTCTATGTTTTCAACGGAACTCTTGCTTGTTTTAGGTATGACTGCATGTAGCCCTCAAGATTACATAAAGTAAATACTACATAAAATTTGCAATTTTCAGCTCGAGCGACTACCCTAAGTTTCCAGCTGACAAAACAATGGTGCCATGGTTTATCATTTTTTAGGGAGGCCACTCAGCTTTGTACAAAAGTAGGGTCACCCCGAAGCAGCGGCACCAGCACTGATTCACGACCCAAGTTCCCTAAAAGATGCCAATCACTATCACCAGGGTATCCAGGTTTCTTAGGCTCCACAGATCAGCAAGCCCATCAACGACGGTCCAAGCAGCCAGTTAGCTATACATATCCCTTGTCAGGGTCAACAACAGACAGCACGGAAAACATATCAGGTGCAAGGCAGCGGTCCATTGATATGAGACTAACAGGTTTCTCCCTAAATTCCAGCCAGCAAAGCACTGGAGGATCCTCACCGGCTATGCAAGATTTAAGTACTATGAATGGTTCACCAGTACATGTTTCGATTGCAAGCTCTAAAGAACATCGACACTCTATGGTAAGCCACATTAATTGGACTGAGCAGAGTTATCTACTGAATCATAATAATCTTATGGATGTGTGTAGACGGTACAGTAATTTTATGTCTGTGTGTACCCTATATATGGGTACATACGCTATAGGAGAACTATTCTTCCGTTATCTAAAACAAAAAACTGTTAGGAAATCAAGTACTATGTTTTTAAATATGAATATGCACTATAGGCTAGTAACGTTATAGGCAATTTTCATTCATGTATTCCACTAACAGCAACCGAGAGATAAAGGCAAATGACATCCATGTTGCATTTAATGTTAGAACTACGATTAATGGTTGAGAAAAATGGTTGACAACAAAATGTGTCCATGTTTAGTCACATTCAACCAGTAGTGTATCTAATGTTTGCCGCTAGCACCGTGGAAAATTCCACTTTGTTATAACTTACTGATATTGATCTAACATCTAAATTTTGGTGACCAACCAAGGCCTGTTGTTTTCCTTAGTTGTTATAGCTAATGTTGTTATACCTAGAATTCAAAGTGAACATAATTTTTTATAGGTAGAAACTGGTGTGCAGCTTGATGTGTTTGAGCAACTACACCGAGTCCGCAATGAACTGGAGTGCTCAAAAAAAGAAGCATCCGAGGGCCAGCAGAAAGCCGTGAGGAATCTGTTTGAAGCTTCTATGATGGTATGTTATTTGAAATTTTCACATGCCTTTAGCTATCCATTGTTGATGCCTAATCTACCATATTTTCCCAACTCTCATCTCTAAACACATAGCATTTATGTTACCTGGTGCATCTGTGTTCAACTAAGCGAACTTCTTTCTTGCAGTTCAAAGCACGGGAGAATGCACTCCGCAAAGAAAAAAAAGAGGTAGAGGATAGACTGACCAGAGAAAACACTGGACTCAGGAAAGAACACCTCTATATATGCAAAGAACTGCAAAAGGCAAATGAGCAAAGAGCAGAACTAGAGAACAGTGTATTTGGCCCTACTAGTGATGTTGCCTTGACAGAGTTTAGCTACACAGAGATAAATGAAGCGACGGATAACTTTGATGACTCCAAAAAGATTGGGGTCGGTGGGTGTGCAACCGTCTACAAGGGATTTCTACGACATACTACCGTAGCCATAAAGAAATTCAACCGTGAAGGCACAGCAGGCGATAAAGAGTTTAATGACGAGGTATTTTTCATCATTAAGAGTAAGACATGTAGTCAGATGAAAACAAGTAAAATGGTGCATCTAAATATGTGGCTTTCCAATATGTTACAGGTAGAAACACTTCGTAGGATGAGGCATCCGAACCTTGTGACCCTGATAGGAGTGTGCATGGAGGCCAAAGCATTGATCTTTGAATTCTTGTCGAACGGAAGCTTAGAGGACTGTCTGCAGTGCGATGGCCAAAGAGAGCCACTCTCATGGCGAACGCGCATCAAAATCGCTGCCGACATCTGCACGGGACTTATCTTCCTCCACTCTAACAAACCAAAAGGCATTGCACATGGTGATCTCAAGCCTGACAATGTCCTTCTCGATGCAAGCTTTGTTTGCAAACTAGCAGACTTTGGGATCTCTCATCACTTGAATGTAACAAACACCACTATCACCCCGTATCACCGAACAAACCAACTCAAGGGCACAATGGGATACATGGACCCGGCATACATTGCCTCAGGGGAGCTCACAGCACAGTATGACGTCTACTCCTATGGAGTAGTGTTGATGAGATTGCTAACTAATAAGAGCCCCCTAGGCCTTCCGCATGTTGTGGAGGCAGCCATTAGAGAAGGCACATTGCGGGATCTAATTGATACTTCTGCAGGGGAATGGCCACCTGAGTGTGCTGAAGAGTTGGCAAGACTAGCGCTGCGCTGTTGCCGGTTAGAGCGAAAGGAGCGGCCTAACCTTGCAAAGGAGGTCTGGGGTGTCTTGCAAGCTATAATGAACTGTCAAGACCAGAAATGTGGGACACCAACGTTCTTCATCTGTCCGATGACACAGGTCCGTTAACTAAACAAACAAACCAAAATCGGGTGATGCCATTCCCACCAACAGTTACCTTTTTTCCTGCCGAGAGTGGATTTTCTACTCCTGGGTGCACCTACACCCCCATGAATAGTAAATTTGAAAAATAAATACAAAACAAAATGTAAAAAATCTGAAATTTCAGAACATGAAACATGATCAAGCATTTGATGGTCTTGCAAAGTTTCAGCCACAAAAAACATTCGAAGAGCCTTCACCCGAAAAAACAAAATCTGTGTAGAAATTATTATGCACTTTTGAGCAGTATTTTTTTTGTGAGGGCTCCTACATTTATTTGTGGCTGAAACTTTGCAAGAACATCAAATGTTTGATTACCTGAAATTTCAGATTTTTTTTTGTTATTGTTTTGTATTTTTTCAGAAAATACTATTCACCTGGGTGCACCTACACCCAGGAGCAGCCACACCTTTCTCTTGCCCGATTAAGCACTTGGAACCTTTACAATTCAGTCACTGAATTAGTTTGATATAACCTTACATAATATTTTCAGGAGGTCATGAGGGATCCACACATTGCTGCTGATGGATTCACATATGAAGGTGATGCCATAAAGGACTGGTTTCAAATGGGGAACAAAATTTCCCCCATGGCCTACGTCAACTTCGCACACCATGAGCTGATACCGAACAATGCCCTTCGTTTTGCAATTCAAGAATGGCAAAAGCGACAACAACCGTGACATTTTAACTTTCCGTGTAGAAGAAATAGAGAGGGAATTGGTGTAATGCGTTTGATGTATTATTAAGCCTCGAGGGCGAGTATATATTGAAAAAATTAGATCTCGCATCCAAGACCAGGCCTGACGCCGACATATGGCCCAGCTAAAGGCTCAGACACATGAATATTACAAACCATGGGACAACCAGCAGGTGTCCCTATATCTCGCATTCAGCAAGACCTAGGGAACACTCACTGAAGGGGAGGGTGAATTGGGCCGGCCCAGGCGCGCAAGAAAAAATGTTTACCATGTATTGAAAAAATGATGAAAAAATTTGATCATGTATATAAAAATGTTAATCAAGCATTTGATAAAATATTCAAAAATTATATGAAAAATGTTAATCAAGCATTTGGAAAATGTAAAATGTGTATAGGAAAAATGTTGATCATGTATTAGAAAAATGTTAATCTTTTATTTGAAAAACATTAATCAAGCATTTTAAAAAATGTTTAAAATGTAGAAAAAATGTTGTCCATGTATTCAGAAACCTTAATCTTTTATTTAAAAAATGTTAATCATGGGTTTGAAAAATGAAAAACAAACATATACAAAAAAATGTTCACCATGTATTGAAAAAATGTAAAACATGTGTTGTGGTTGAGCACGACTGAGGCATCGGACCTCGCTGGAGCGAGCCCAACCGGTGGTAAGAAGCGGCGCTGGGTTGTGGCTGCGCGTGCGCATAGGCGCAGGGGGGTGCACAAGGTGCGAGGTGCGGAGGACTGGGCGAGCTTGCCCAAGGCGGCCATGGCCATGGCGAGCATGCGATTGGTGAGCTCGGCATGGGACAAAACGCAAGCGCCTGTGCGAGTGTGTGTGTGTGCGCGCGCGCGCATGTGCATGCGGGTGTGCATGTGGGTGTGACCGAGTGTGCGGTGAGGCCGAGTGGGGCGGCCCGATGACGCGGCAGCGGCCCCGCGTGGTGGCTGCGCGGGTGCCACGTGAGGGTCTCTTTCTGTGTAATTTCAGGCGGTCTTCAGTCCACCAAATTATACGGAAAGGGTCATCTTCCCTTAAACATGAAGAAAGTTTGGAAAAATGTACGAAATCCCGTAAACAATTGAATTTATGGGAGTTTGACCCCCTTTAAACCAAAGTTTTTTTTTAGGATGCCGCAGAGAGGCAGTTTGATCGACTTTGCTTGGAAATCTCTAGCTGCTAGTTCCGGCATGCTTATATTAGAATCTAGAGATCATACGTGCTGCCAAGGTCTTATCGCCACAAGTGATTCGTTTCCGGTGGCGGCACGATTGAATTGCATCTGGGGTGGAGTTGTGTTCCCGATTAAAATCGCCGGAGAAGAGATTTAGTGGCAACATAAATTGCAGCAGAAGCTTTAGCCTAAATCGGCGCAATATTCGGCGATCTTTCACAATTTTAGCTTCCATGCAAATAATGTGGGAATACATCTAAAAAAGAATATACGTACTATTAGAATATTCGTATGTTACATTTTCTTATGGTATAACTTTTGTGTATAAAATTAGTATATCTAGGGATACGCGTGCGTCATTTAAACCGGAAAGGAGGAAGTAAAAAAAAACGCAGATTTGGGCCCTGGGAGAGGATACACCTTGCAGGTATAACCTGCCTGCCAGGTGGCCATTGGTATTAATTGTGTAGAGAAAACACATGTGTGAAACTCACGGAAACAGCTCAAACGGCAAAGGTACCCAACAACTTATGCATGCATATGCATGGAGGGTTTGTTGGGATTGTTTTCTGCAACCAATCCAACGGCACGCCTGGTTTAGGCAAATTACAAAAAGCCGTTCTGGGCAGACTCCATTCTAATCAAGAAGCAGAGTCCTGCCGTTCCCCTAAAAACAAACTCGAGAAGCCAACGGCTACTTTCTTTTTCCTTTCCTTTTTGCGATGGGGCAGCGGCTTTATTACCCGGAGTAATCGGCGGCCAAATGGTGTGCCAGAGGAGCATCCTGCAACCACAAATCGGTCGGATGCGAGATGTACAGCTACGGCGCTTCCGAGGCCAAGCAAAGGAAAGAATCCCACTTGGCCAAGATCAGGCACTCCCGGCGCCCGGCTCCCAGGAGAGCTAGCCTCGATGCCGGTGCCAGAGACAAGGAGGCCACCGCCATCTTGGAGGGTGACGGCGGAGGAGGGGGGTTGTATGTGGCCCTAGGGAAGGGCAAGGTGGATGGCGGTGGAGGCGGAGGCGGAGGAGGAGGGAAGTTGTATGTGGCCGTCGGGAAGGACGAAGAGGACGGCAGGTCCAACCTCCTCTGGGCCGCTCGGAACCTCCTCGCCTGCGATGACAAGCTTGTCTTGCTGCACGTCCACCAGCCCGCCCACAGAATCATGACCGGTAAAATTAAGCTCCAAACTCTCTGCAGAAAGTAATGAAGATACACAATAAAATGATTTCCTTCTCCACACTACGTACTTTATATTGTTGTTGCTTCTGTCTTCAGTCACTTGCTTAATTAGTACAACAATATATCCATCTGTATCTATCTATCTGTCTGTCTGTCTATCTTATATATTTATCAATCTATCTATCTATTTTTCTGTCTATATATTTATCTATCTATCTATGCTGATCAAATTCTTGTGTCGCAGGATTTCGCACGGTCGATGCAGGCCAGCTCCAGGAGAAGGAGCTCAAGGCATACCGGAAGGATGAGGAGGAGGAGATGAACACACTTTTGAACCACTACCTCGACTTCTGCAGAGATTCTCTCAAGGTCTGCTCAGCTAAAAACCGGCCAATTCCATTCTGAAAATCATGATGCATTTATTTTATTCACTTCTTGTCGATTCAGAAGAAGAAAAAAACTTTATTCTTTACAGATGCAAGCCGAAACGCTGGTGACCAAGAACAGTACTGCAAATGGCATCGTCAAGCTCATCGAACAGAATCACATCACAAACCTTGTCATGGGAACATCCTCCTTCTCGCCTGACGTCCAGACCAAATACACCTTCGTAATGAGGTTTCATCGATAAACACACACACCGCGGACTGTGCTTGTTTCTGTGCATAGATATATATAGGGCAAAGCACCGCGAAAGTTGTGTAATTATATGTAAATTTCTTATTTCATGTACGTGAATTAATGTCTCTGCTATTGTAAACAAGCGGCGATAAAACAGCTAGGCTGCACAACCAATTAATCGGTATTAAAACGCGGCCCTTTTGTAAGTTGACACACAATCCAGAATTTCTCTTCCTTGTCTAGTATTACTTAGTTAGCAAATGACAATTAATCACAATACACTCCCAATAACAAAACACTACTAGTACATAATATGGCTTTACTAATTAGTATGGCTTTACTAATTAGTATAACACACAATACACTCACAATTAGTATTACTTAGTTAGCAAATACTCCATTTAATATGTCTTCCTTGTCTAGTATTATTTAGTTAGCAAATGACACACAATACACTCACAATTATTATGGCTTTACTAATTACCAAGGGGGGGGGGGGGCCACACACACACACACACACAGTCTATAGTCTAATGTACAAGTCAAATACTCCATTTAATAACCTGAGTTATGTATGTTGATTGTATGGATGGTTGCTTTATTTATAAACCGGGGCGAAAGCCTATTTCAAAAGAGAGTTGTATATGTTGATCGTGAAATCTTTCATGTGGACAGGAAGAACAAAGCACCAAACTCAAAAGTTGCAGCCATTGTGCATCAACAAGCCAAACCATATTGCCAGATCTTCTACATATGCAACGAGACCCTTGCTTGCTCTAGGTATGACGGCCATGCATGCATTGCAGCCCTCGGCTCGACATAAAAAATTACTACATAGAATCTGCGAATTTAGTTTCTCAAAGAAAAAATCTGCAAATTTCAGCTCAATTGACTACCCAAAGTTATTTCCAGCTGACAAAACACGGTTCATCATTTTCAGAGAGGCCACTCAGCGTTTGATAAAAGTAGAGTCACCGCAAAGCGGCTACACAAGCACTGATTCAGACCGATCCGAGTTCCCTGCAAGATCCCAATCACTATCACCAGGGCATACAGGTTTCTTCGGTTCCACAGATCAAAAAGCCCTTCAACGAGAGTCCAAGCAGCCAGTTAGCTATACATATCCCTTGTCAGCATCGATAACAGACAGCACGGAGACCATACTAGGTGCAAGGGGCCGGTCAATTCATACAACGACATCCACAGGTTTCTCCCTGAATTCCCGCCAGCAAAGCTTTCGGGGATCTTCACCAGTTCTAAAGGATTTGGATAATATGAATGGTTCACTTGTACCTGTTTCAGTTGCAAGCTCTAAAGAACATCAACACTCTATGGTAAGTCATTTTGGACTGAGCAGAGTTATCATCTAAGCATAGCCACAGCTTGTTCATTTCAATTGTCGTAAATTTATAGCGAGAAATGCTCGTCCATTATCCAAAAAAACTATTAATGGGAAATCAAGTACTCCATCCGATCCATATTAATTGTTGCTGATTTAGTCGACAATTAATATGGTTTGGATGGAGTACTATATTGTTAAAAATGAGTATGCAATATAGGCCACTTGCTTGTGTGAACATCAGAGATGTGACACTTTCTTCAAATTATAGTAAGGTAGTTTAATACTTCATGTACTCCACTGAACAACGGAAGTCAACAATAGAATGTGTTCCACTTAACAACGGAAGTCAACAATAGAATGCGTTCATGGCTGTAGTCACATTCAACCAGTAGTGTATCTAACACTTGCCACTAGCTACCACTATGTAAACACTAGAGATGATACCTCGCATGGCCATGTGTGTGAATTGGTTGTGTGCAATTATTTCAAGAGATTTGGTTGTATGAAAGATTGGTATATGGGTTAACAATTTGAAAATTGAAACTAAAATACATATAATATTGTACTCCATCTGTAAAGAAATATAAGACATTTTAGATCACTATTTTAGTGATCTAAAACGTATTATATTTGTTTAGAAAGGGAGTATTTGATTATTGTATAGTTGTAGAATATTTATTGAATATAAGTAGTATGCATGGTGCATGGTAATGTGGGTCTTTTGCATGCATGGTGGCATGGTGAGATGGCATAGTTGGGTGTTGAGAGAATTAGAGTTAGTGGGGATCGACTAGGTATACAGGATTCCACCTTTTTAAAACTTAAAATCCTGCTGCTATTGCTCTATCATCTAGATTTTATTTGACCAACTAAGGTCTTTTGTTTTTTGTCGTAGTTGTAATACTTATTGGATGATGCTGGCATACCTATTGAATTCAAAGCAAACATATGTATTACAGATAGAAACCGCCGTGCAACGAGAAGTGTTCGGGCAACTACAGCTACTCCTTGATGATCAGGAGTGCTCAAAAGGAGAAGCAATTGAGGATCAGCAGAAAACCGCGAGGGGTCTGTTTGAAAATCCTATGATGGTATGCTATTTGTAATTGCCACATGCCTTCAACCATCCATTATTGATGCCTAGTATGTTATTGTATTTTCCCAACTTTCTTGTGTAAACACATGGAAATTGTGTATGTTAGATGGTGCACCTGTCTCTCAACTAAGCGAACTGTTTTCTTGCAGCTCAGAGCACAGGAGAATTCACTCCGCAGAGAGAAAAATGAGCTAGAGGAAAGACTAACCAGAGAAAAGGCTGGACTCGAAAAGGAACGCCTCCATTTATACAATGAGCTGCAGAAAGCAAATGAGCAACGAGCAGAACTTGAGAACAAGCTTCTCCAGACAAACTCCCTAATGGAAGAGCTGCAGCGCGAGAAAGAACATGCTGTTAAGCAGGCTGAAGAGATGCGCCAAACAAACGGTAGCGGCGCATTTGTATTTGGTTCTACCAGTACTAGTGCCATTGTCTTAACAGATTTCAGCTACGCGGAAATAAAAGAAGCGACAAACAACTTTGATGCCTCCAAAAAGATAGGGGAAGGTGGGTGTGGAAGCGTCTACAAGGGATTTCTCCGTCATACTACTGTAGCCATAAAGAAACTGAACAGTGAAGATGCAAGAGGAGATCAAGAGTTCAATGATGAGGTAACTAACTCTTAGTATTCCTTTCCTTTAATGCATGCCGCCAAAACATCATATATATTATTAAGAGTAGACATGCTGCCAGCTAAGGAAACACTAGTAAAATGGTGCATCTAAATATGTGATTTTTCCTCTGATATATATACTATATTACAGGTAGAAACACTTTGTGGGATGAGGCATCCGAACCTTGTCACTCTCATTGGAGCGTGCCGGGAGGCCAGAGCATTGGTCTTCGAGTTCTTATCAAACGGAAGCCTAGAGGACTGTCTGCAGCGCGAGCACCGAAGAGAGACACTCTCATGGCGAATGCGCGTCAGAATTGCCGCCGACATCTGCACAGGACTTATCTTCCTCCACTCCAACAAACCAAAAGGCATTGCCCACGGTGATCTGAAGCCTGACAATGTCCTTCTCGACGCCAACTTCATTTGCAAACTGGCAGACTTTGGGATCTCTCGTCCCCTGAATGTCACAAACACCACTATCACCCCTTATCACCGAACAAACCAACTCAAGGGCACAATGGGATACATGGACCCAGCATATATTGCCTCAGGGGAGCTCACGGCACAATACGATGTCTACTCCTTTGGAGTAGTGCTGATGCGATTGCTAACTAGCAAGAGCCCCCTAGGCCTTCCACATGTCGTGGAGGCAGCATTAAGAAAAGATAAGTTGCAAGACATAATTGATACTTCTGCAGGGGAATGGCCACGTAAGTACACTAAAGAGTTGGCAAAACTAGCACTGAGATGTTGTCGTTATGAACGAAAGGAGCGGCCTGATCTTGGAAAGGAGGTCTGGGGTGTCCTGGAAGCTATGATGAACTGTCCTGACGATAAACGCAAGCCACCAAAGTTTCTCATATGTCCAATAACACAGGTCAGTTAACTAATCAAAGAAATGAGTATCTTATGTTTCTCTCTCTTTAAAAAAATGGTTATCTTAAGTTCTCCTGACTAATCACCTACAACTTTTACAATTCAGTCACTAGATAGATTAGTTAATGTCTACTCCTAGTTTGATGTAATAACATTGCATCTCCATTATATTTTTTCAGGAGATCATGAAGGATCCACACATTGCTGCCGATGGATACACGTATGAAGGTGCGGCCATCAAGCGTTGGTTTAAAATGGGGAACAAAATGTCCCCCGTGGCCCGCGCCAGCTTCGTAAACCATGAGTTGATACCGAACAACGCCCTCCGCTTTGCAATTCAAGAATGGAAAAAGCGACAACAACCATGATTTCTTAACCTCCCACTTTATCTGTATTATGATGCCATCATGTTTATGACTGGAAGCAAATAAAAAATTGCTCCAAGTGTGTATGGACGGCCTGGACTGTAAGGAGTATATTAATATTAATTCTGGGAGTCTTATTAGGCTATGTTTCGTTTCCTTGTATCCCAAGTCATGTGTAATATATGCCCCTTGAGACTTGCAATACAATCAAGCTGCATCCATAACATGGGCGACGTTTTCTCGATGATGAGAAGTGATGCACATGCATGGTTTCAATGGAAAGTGTTTGGGATGAACTGGCATGGTGGGCACTTAAGTTGAATGAAAAAGTGATGTGTGTACCCATTTTAATTAATTCCCCCTTGCTTTCGCAAAATTAGGAGTGACGGCATATCAGCAAGGTCTCAAAAAAAAAAACCAGTGGATCAGTAATAGATAAACCAGAAACTCACTGCGGAGGGTTGCTTGGGAATCTTGATGAGTGAAAATTTGATATGCCTCAAGCGACGCGAGCGGCGACCCCGCCGGCGTCCGCTGTCACCACAAGTGCATTGTCCCCTCCTCCAGGTCCGGCGCCGCCGCCCCCTTCGCCATGTTCTCCGGTGGAGCCGAGCTCCTCCCGTCACGGCTTGATGTGGGCGGATCTCGCGGAAACTGACTCACGAGCTCTCTCTCCCTATCCACTAGTTAGACTCATCTCCTCCCCAAGTAGATCAACTCATTTAGTGAAGTAACCTATCTACCTCCCCCTCATTAATGAAAAGGAGCATTAATTATCTTTGTCCACTTCAATCCCTAACGACACCGGCCTCATCACTTTGCCCTCTATCTCGATAGGTGAGTAAAAAGTAGTATTGTGCAAGAATGGAATTTGTGTGATATGACCGAATTGTGCGATATGACCGAGCTGTGCTATATGACCGAATTGTGCGATATGATCGAATTGTGTGTGGCATGGGTTGCATATGTATATTTGCCGAATTGTGCGTGACGTGAGGTGTCTATGTTTTGTCGAAATGTTGATTTATTTTCGTTTCGGTGAATTTCGGGCAAACTCTATATGTCCTATTTTTAGGAAAGGTCATGCTAAATTTTTGTATGACTTTGATGCATCATGTCACTGCTCTCGTCATTGGGGCAGCAGCTGACGAGCATCACACAAAGTATGTATGTGTGCACATTTCTCACTGATCCTTTTAAAACTTCTCTGGATTGATCACCTTCTATAAGTAAACACTCCGCGGTCATTTCTGAAGGCCATAAAAAAGCCGAATTAACTCATTGTTCAAGAGTTCAGGAAAATGAGATTTCTCAGGTCCAAGAAAGTGCAGGCTGTAGAACATCTGCAAAATATGGTACATCTGCCAAGGAACGCTCTTTTACCATAGGTACTGTACAGTTTGTCGACTGCGAAGAACCTTCACTTCTGTTCATAGGATTGATTATATTGTAGCTGAACTTCAGCCACAATTTGACCTGTTTCCCTCCCTCTCTGCTTTCTCTACACTAGGAATGCTGTTTCCCTTGGCCATGAAGCAATGCCAGAAGGTAGGGAAGAGTCTGTCGCTCAACAGTTTCCAGTAGATAGATCAACTAGCTACGTGGTGTGTCTCAAAAACATGGCTACACAAACCACACCTTAGAATGCAGATGGAAAGGACAAGTCCGTGCAGATCCGACGATAATGTTATGTTAAACCTGACAGATCTGAACATGTCTATTCAGTTTCAGTTTAAACTTATGTACTAAAGTCAGAAACGTGCTCTAAGTTCACGTTGCGGCTTAGTCCTGGTCATAGGATAGTTTTCAGTTAGTTTGTTTCCTGTAAACGTGCGAGGACTTGGCCATGATTGCCAACATGGGATGGCGCGGATGAAGTGCACCGTGGGCATGGTTTTCAGATGTACTCTTGCTTATCTGAATATCTTAATAAAAGAGAAACAGAAAAGACGCAGAAGATTGCGCGTCGCAAAAATTATTCAGTCTGTGTTCGCGTTCGCTCTCCCCTTCCTGTGTGTATGTCCTCGTCGTGAGAGTGCTCATCCGTGAGAGTAAGAGAGAGATCCTGGGTCTCCCCTGACAGATAACGAAAAGGTAAACACAATCCATGCATGATGGAGAAATTGCTTGATAAATACACAAAATAGATGAACAGTACATCATGCTATTTTATCTAGCAGGCCACCAGTTTGTATTTTGATGTTGAAATCTAATTTTACTCCAACTTCTAGAACTCCATCGTGTCTTAACATCAGTAGACTAAAGACGATTAAACATTGAATAAAAATCTTGATGAAGTTTTTACCTTATCTAATCCAGGAAACTGTTAAAGAATTTGACGAGGCTGACAATAAATTCCAGCATATGCTCAGGCAGTTGGAGAGTGTAAGAAAACAAGCTTATGAAGAAAAATGCGGCCGTGAGAAAGCAGAATGGGAGTTATTTGAGGCTTTACAAAAAGTAAGAGTTGATTAATTTGCATTTTTAGTCATATCTAGTACACTACAGGAAACATGAACGTCGTCGCTGTGCCCTGTTTCAGCCATGAGCAGAGGACGACTTCCTCGTCATCGTGCCCTGTTCCAGTCTCGAGCGGAGGAGGATGCCGCCCACTGCCTCGCGCACGTTTGCGCCTCGGTGACAGCCACGGTGGCCCAACCCCGACCGGTGGTTGACCTCGCCGCCTTGTGAGTTGCTGCTCCAACGAACGAACGAAATCTCCCAAAGAACGAAAGAAAACTCCAAACGAACAGCCATGTTTAAAAAAAAGGTTTGCCGTCCGTGGGTTTGAGGGCAGACGGCAAAGAGGGAGCATTGCTGACGGCAAAGATGTGGATTTTGCCTTCTGTTAAAAAATTGGCTGGCAGCAAAAAAAGTAGTTTGGCTGACGGCAAAGATTTTGCCGTCTGCCCGATGAAAAGCTGACCGCAAAGTACTCTTTGCCGACTTAGCTTTGCCGACACAGTTTGCCATCTGTATTCCTGCCTTTGCCGTCTGTAATTGCCTGATGGCAAACTGTCTGATTCCTGTAGTGGTATACAGGTGTTGATTATTTGAGGCTTTACAAAATGTATTCTAGTGAGAGCATTATTTGGAAGAAGCTCTTGTACTATGCTTGTAAACCACTTTCAGAAACCTTACCATCAATAATAAATTTGTTAACAATATTTGGACCCATTGTTTCTGATAAGGCGATAACTGCCAGCTAAACTTTTAATGGATGCTTACTCAC
Source organism: Thinopyrum obtusiflorum (assembly GCA_036873465.1). NCBI lineage: Eukaryota > Viridiplantae > Streptophyta > Magnoliopsida > Poales > Poaceae > Thinopyrum > Thinopyrum obtusiflorum. Next base: position 165,601 of record JAAAWM010012141.1, on the reverse strand, counting down.
ATTTAGCTTGTCTAACAGGCACAAGCCTCTGAGAATATGTACTTAGCAGAAGTGAAGCAAAAGAATGAAATAGAGGAAAAGTTGATGACGGTAATGGAGGAAGTTGAGAGACTCACAGAAACAAGTGATGAACTCTGTGCAAACCTAAAAGACGAACGCAAGAGAAGATTGGTCCTGGAGAAAAGAACTGCCCACTCAGATCATATCATCAAGGATTTGATGCTGCAGCGCGACAAGGCTGTAAGGGAGGTAGAAGCGCTACATGCAAAGAAAGGAGAGTCCAATGCAACCACGGATGGGGCAATGCACATCACCGAGTTGTCCTGCACAGAGATTAACGAAGCAACCAACAACTTCGACCATTCATTGAAGGTTGGAGAAACTGTTTATGGAGGTGTGTACAAGGGCTTTCTTCAGCACACAAATGTAGCCATAAAGAAGTTGAACCACGAAAGCACACAGTCACTGTGAACCCCGAAAGCACACAGTCACTGTTCAATCAAGAGGTTGAGTTATTGGTTTAAGTTAATTATTATTTGCTTTCTTTCATCTCAACTAAGTTACTGTGTTGCAGACAGTTAAGTTGTTCATGCTGCGTCCTTCGTAGATAGAGATCCTCAGCAAGGTGCGGCATCCAAACCTGGTTACTCTTATAGTCTTATTGGAGCTTGCAAGGATGCTCAAGCTCTTGTCTACAAATACATGCCAAATGGAAGCTTGGATGACCGCCTGGCTTGCAAGGACAATTCTAAACCTCTTAGTTGGCAGTTGCGCATCCGCATCATTTCCCATGTTTGCTCCGCGCTCATCTTCCTCCATTCTAATAAACCCCATAGCTTTGTTCACAGTGATCTGAAAGCATCTAACATACTTCTTGATGGAAATAATGTAACAAAGCTCAGTGGTTTTGGCGTGTGCCGAATGTTCACCGATGGGTTCAGGGACACGACCACTCTGTATAGGCATACCCACCCAAAGGGGTCTTTTGTGTATCTGACGTGTACTCTTTCGGAATGGTGCTCCTGTGGCTCTTGACTGGAAGACCGGGATTCGGCTGTTGAGAGATGTGCAGCGGGCAGTGGAAAAGGGCTGCTTGGAAGCGATATTGGATTCATCTGCTGGAGGCTGGCCAGCTATGCAGGCTAAGCAATTGGCCCGGGTAGGTCTGAAATGCTGCGAGATCAGAAGAAAAAATCGTCCTGGCCTGCAAAAGGAGGTTTGTACTGTACTTGAACCAATGTTGAAGCCTGCTTCCATTATGTTGTGTTCCTTGTCATTCAAATCAGTATCAGAAGACCTTGGTGGTGTGCCGCCATACTTCATCTGTCCAATACTACAGGTGAGTCATGCATTTCGCTTGGTGAATATCATTCTCTTCTACCGTGCATCTTAATAATATTTAAAAGTATATACGGAGGCATATCTTTAAAATATATGAAGCATGTTTGATTAACCTTGAATTCCTCCTCAATTTTTGTTTCCAATTTATCATTTCTAGTAATTTTAGGCAAACTAAGTTCGTTTCTTGCATTGACAGCATTTCTCATTTCCGGTTGTTTCACCTTCGCATATCTACGGTGCAGGATGTCATGAGGGAGCCTCTAATAGCTGCAGATGGTTTTACCTATGAAGCTGAAGCTATAAGGGAGTGGATTGACAGCGGGCACCATACATCACCCATGACAAATCTTGAGCTACTCCACCGTGATCTTTTACCAAATCATGTCCTCCGTTCCGCAATCCAAGAATGGCTGCTGACAGATGCACAATAATATGTTATATTTATCATCATGGGACTTAAAACTAATACTGTGTCTGTAACTACTTCTTTTTTAAACCCTGTGTCCGTAACTTCTTTACGTACAATAATAGGCACATACCTTTTAAAAGAATAACCGGAGGTATACACATCATTTTTCGTTTTGCTTTTCAGCAAAAACATGTATCTGAAATGTAATAGAGTTGGAGCATGTATCGGGCATGCTGGTGTCTGTACATCGATCTGTTGGTAGGTTTTCCTTTTGACAAGAGAGAAATTCATGAGCTAGCCAATGCTGTCAGAAGTTTTGGGAAAATGCTGATGTGGGACAGAGCAAGAAGCACTCAGGCTGCACTAATGGTGTAGATCGGGGTGGATGAGATGAGAGATGTACCTGCAAGTATAGTGGTTGGGGAATCTGATGACCCAAATTCTGAATCATGGACAGTGCCTGTTGTGATAGTGCAGCAAGAACTCCTGGGAGGAGGGCCCCCTAATGAAGATCCAGTGCCTATAGATGGAAATCTACACCCTCAACCTGCAAATCCTTTCCACCATCCAAACCAACTGAATCACTTTGTGGGGCCAATACGGCAGCATCAAGCTCAAGACATTATGGCTGGTAATCAGCCAAACTTTCATCAGCAAGCCATGCAGCATTTGGATAATGAAGAAGATTTGGAAGCAGATGAACATCTCCCTGGATGGGGGCATTGGGCAATGCCAGCTGAGAATGATGAATTCATAGATCAGGAACTTGAAGATGGAGAGTTTATGGAACTTGCTGATCTCATGCAGCCTTTGGAAGAGCAACACATGCAGGAGGAGTTGCCAGAGATGGATATTAATAGTGAGTTGACTTTATCTGTGGGATCAAATGGAGTGGAGGTGGATAATCTCTTTGAAGCTATGAATCAGAACTTGGAGGGAAATGATATTTTGAACCAAGTGGGTCAGGCCCAAGAAGCTCTTCATGGGCTTCCAGATCTCAATCTGTTTCTTGGGCCTGTCCTAGCCCAGCAGGCCCAAGGACAGCAAGCACCTGAGCATCTTCAGGCACCTCCAACACTTGATGACCATGTGGAATTCTTTAACCTCTTGCCTCCAGGTCAATAGGCAGAAATTGATTTAAATCAAGATCTCAATGAAACAATGCTGGAAATGCCCACTATTATTGAGCATTTTAATGGGCAAGATCAAGTTCATAAGCTGCCAAGTGAAGGACTTTTGCCAAATGACTACTTTGAGGAAGAAAGTTCTCTTTTCAATCTTATCTTAGCTGAGGGAGAAGATCCTGTCATTCAGCTTGCTACTCCTTCTGAATATCAACTTGCTCTGGAGACAGCAGCTACTCACAGTGATACAATAGATGAGGAAATTGAGATCCTAGAGGACAGTTCTACAGTCAGCTCTAAATCATTGTCAGATACTGCAAGTAATAATGCTCAATCCTTTTCATCTTCAGATTGTTCTGCACCCCCAGGCTTCTCTATCAAAGGAAAATATTTAGCTAAAAACACAGACCCTGACTCATCTGCAGATTCAGTGGGACAGAAACCTGCATGCTGGACTGCTTGGGAACTTCATTTTTTCAAGCAAGTGGATGGGTCTTCAGCTGTTCATGTACCGCTTGAGTGGGTGGATTTTATTTGTTCCACTTTATTGAATCCTGATAAATTTGACTGGGCTACAGTATTTCTCCAATCACCTATGTGGCAAATAATCAGAGAGGGAACAGAGCAATAAAAAAACCTGAATTTCTTCATTCCTACATCTTGTCCTTAATTTGCAGCCCCTATCTGCTCTCAGGTACAAAATACAGAAGAAGGTGGTGTTCCTGAGGAATCAGAGGCCCCAGAAGAAATAATCTTCAGCAGCACTTCCCCTCAACTCAAGGGAAAAATAAAAGATAGAGTTCCAATTGTGGAGTCTGAGGTAAGAAGAAGTGAGAGGTTACAGCATTTAAATAAAGGATATAAGAAAAAAAACTTGTCAGGATATCAATTTCATGGCATGCAAAGTTAAACCTCCCATCTGTAACATCAAAGTTATTAAAAATTTGAACACCTCTTACTACAAGGTTGATCCAAAGGTGTGTACTGAAGAAAACCTTCTCAAGAAGAAAGCAAAGAAGGGAGGGAAGCAGCCTGCATGGAAGGACTAGAAATGGAGAGAACCAAGAGGGAAAGGACCTGGAGGAAAAGGATCACAAGACCCTTCTTTTGGATAGATAATGTGTGGCAATGTAATGGCTTAAGTTATGTTATCAGGACTGTATTTTGTGAACTCTATGATCTATGTCCACTCAAGATATCTTGGCTTGTGAGAAACAGTATTTTGATGGCTTGCTTGCCTTATTTTAATTCCAAGTATGGATCCCAAAAGTTATGGTGTCCAGATTGTACAACTTTGAAATGTTTAAATCCTGGAATATCTTAAATTAGAATGTGAGGGGCATTAACTCAAGTGACAAGTGGCTGGCCATTTCCAATAAAATTGATGAAGCAAATAGTTCTGTGGTCTGCTTACAAGAAACAAAAAGGGAATCTTTTGACAGTAATTACATCAAAAAGTTTTGCCCTAAAAGGATAACAAATTTGATTACTTGCCTTCTGTGGGTGCCTCGGGAGGACTGCTTGTAGCTTGGAATGATAGCATGTTTCAGGGTGAGTGCTTATTTAAAAATGATTTCTCAATCTCAATGAGATTCACTTCAGTGCACACTGGAGCTTCCTGGATTTTGACAAATATTTATGGGCCTTGTGATAATGAGGGCAGGCAGAATTTCCTATCCTGGTTTAAGAATATTCAGATGCCCATAGACACAGACTGGATCATCACAGGAGACTTTAATTATATTAGATATCCTTCAAACAGAAATCTGGGAAATGGAGACAATCATAATATGATGCAGTTTAATGAAGCTATCAGCATCTTAGCCCTAGTGGAAATTCCTTTAAAAGGAAGAAGTTACACCTAGAGTAATATGCAACAGGCCCCACTTCTAGAAAAGATTGATTGGGTCTTCACCTCAGAAAGCTGGTCCACAACATACCCCAATACCATGGCTCTTCCATTATCCAAACCAGTATCAGATCATTCTCCTTTTGTCATTTCTATTGGTACTAAAATCCCAAAAGCTCAAATTTTCAGATTTGAGAATTTCTGGCTACAACATCACAGCTTCAAAGAAACAGTGCAAAGAATTTGGAGTCAGCCTCTGCAAGAAAGTGATAGTGCTAAATTGATCACTTCAAAATTCAAGAGGCTCAAGAAAGGTCTGAAAATTTGGAGCAAAAATCTTTCTAATTTAGCTGGAATCATCTAGGCCACTAATGCAGTGATACTGATGTGGGATCTTTTTGAGGAATATAGAGTACTCACGGATATGGAAAATAATAGCAGGGAGATGCTCAAAGAACACTTATTAAAACTGCTATCTTTTCAGAGAATTTATTGGAAGCAAAGGGCAACAATCAAATGGGTAAAATTTGGAGATGAAAATTCCAAGTTCTTTCAAGCCAAGGCCACTATCAAATACAGGCATAATTATATTCAAATGCTACAAGACAGTAATGGCAATGAGCACACTAATCATTTCTCAAAGGCTGCCATACTTTGGAATTCTTTGAAAGAAAAGCTGGGCAAGACTGACAACACTTCTGACCCTCTTAACCTGATCAGTCTACTCACAAGATTTGAAGGATTGGAGGACCTTGAAAGTCCATTCACCAAAAAAGAAATAGATGAGATTGTCAAGCACTTGCCATCAGACAAAGCACCTGGGCCAGATGGTTTCAATGAGGATTTCATCAAAGCATGTTGGGACATCATAGTAGAGGATTTTTATCAATTAATTGATGATTTCTATGAGGGGAAAATCTCTCTTCAAAGTATAAATGCCTCTTTCATAACTCTGATCCCTAAGAAAGATAATCCAATTTGTGCTAGTGACTTCAGACCAATATCCCTCTTGAATGGCACAATCAAGATTATTACAAAACTGCTAGCCAACAGACTGCAGACAGTCATTCTGAAACTGGTTCACACAAATCAGTATGGATTTATCAAGAGCAGAACCATACCTGATTGTCTGGGATGGGCCTTTGAATATTTGTATCATCGTCATCAATCCAAAAAACCAATAGTGGTGCTCAAACTGGACTTTAAAAAAGCATTTGATCTGATTGACCACAAAACTATTTTGGCAATTCTTAAAGCAAGAGGTTTTGGGGATAGATGGATAAACTGGATCAGCATGATACTATCATCTGGGTCTTCCTCTGTTCTGCTAAATGGAGTCCCTGGTAAGATTTTCAAATGCAAAAAAGGAGTCAGACAAGGAGATCCCCTATCTCCCCTCTTATTTGTTCTAGCAGCAGATCTATTGCAATCAATTCTCAATGAGGCCATGAAGCAGAATCTGATTCAAACTCCCATTGGAAGCCAAGCTTGCCCTGATTTCCCAGTCATACAATATGCTGATGATACAATTCTAGTACTACCTGCAGATGCAAATCAACTATCTCAAGTCAAAAATCTTATCTTGCACTACACTGAGTTCACTGGGCTCAAGGTCAACTATGACAAATCCTTCATGGTGCCTATCAATGTTCCACCTCAACACATGCCTAACCTGCTCAGTACTCTAGGGTACAAACAAGGGAGTTTCCCTTTCACATATCTAGGGCTGCCCCTAGGCACATCCAAGCCAAAGATTGAGGATTTCAATCCAATGATGCAAAGAATAGAAAGAAGATTATCTGGATGCTCCACTATGCTCTCATATGACGGCAGACTGCTTTTGATCAAATCTGTTTTTGCTTCTCTGCCAATCTTCTTCATGTGCACCCTGTCACTTCCCATGGGGGTTATAGATCAAATCAATAAATATTTGAGAAACTTCCTTTGGAGAAAATTTGGAATGGAAGATAGAGGGACAACTTTAATAGCATGGACCAAGGTTTGTCAGCCAAAGAAATATGGAGGATTGGGAATCTTAGATATTGCTATTCACAACAAAGCCTTGCTCATGTAAAACATCTATAAATTCCTCAACAAAGAAGACATCCCCTGGGTCAATCTATTATGGGAGAAGTACTATCACACAGAACCACCCATGGGGAAATCAGAAGGATCTTTTTGGTGGAAGGCTCATGTTCCATTACTGCACCAACTTAAAGCTATAAGCAAATGCACAATTGGATCAGGGCAGACAATTCTATTTTGGAAGGATATTTGGTTTGAACAAACTCTACAGCAAGCCCTTCCTGAACTTCACTCATATGCCCATAATGAAAATCAATATATGCAAAACTTTTTGGAAGTACAAAACTGGTCTGAAAATTTCCACCTTCCAATGTCAGTGGAAGCATATGGTCAATTCCAACAGCTTGAAACTTATAACCTTGAAGTGCAGCCAGACACTAAGGATAATTGGGCAATCCAGGGTCAAAAAGGAAAATACTCAGCTATTCACATTTACCATCTTCTGCTTGAACAAAAGGATGAACACCCTATTTTCGGCTTAATATGGAAGAGCTCTAGCAGACCAAAACACACACAAAAAATCTGGCTAGTGGCACATTGCAGAATTAATACCAGAGCACTTCTTCAGAGGAAAGGTATGCACCTAGATGATCCACATTGTCCAAACTGCAATCAAAAGGCTGAGGAAACCACCATGCATTTGCTTTGGGACTGTAATTTTGCACATGAATGCTGGAACTCCCTTATTCCAAATAGACAAAGAGGTACTTCTATATATGAGGACACCATTCTTGCCATCAAGCACTTGCCCAAAAAATTTGCAGCAGAGATTATCATTTTGGGAGGTTGGAACATCTGGATTCAGAGAAATGGAAAAGTTTTCCGTGCACAGCAACCATCCCTATAGGCATGGCGATATTATTTCAAGCAAGACATTCTCCTTCTCAAACACAGGATTAAGAATAAGCATGCTGTCAGTTTCTCGCAGTGGATAGACAATAATTTATAAAGTGATGATCTTTATTCCAAAAACAGGCATAGGATAGATTTTCCTTTCTTCAGACCCTCCAACGGGTCTTTTGTAACTTGTAATTTATTTTATTAATGGAAAATACCGTAGAACTATAGTTCTACGGTCGGGCCTTAAAAAAAACTATCTTGGTGATAATATTATTGTTACATGCTAGTACATGGATACTTCACTCTATTTTTTTCTGCTTGATGAACAATCAGCGTTGTTGTGGTAAAGGCATCTGTTTCTGAATGCTGATCCAGAATGGGAAGTAGGGAAGCAAATCTGAATGGAATTATCAATTCAAAACTGTTAGAGATATATTTGGTAGTAGAGATTGCCCAGGATTAGACAGAGTTATTTCCATCTTATCTCTAGGAGGTGTCTTGATCTCCAAGTCTTGTACTCAACGTATACTCGCCCTCGAGGCTCAATAATACATCCATCATATTCTGTAACAATCCCTCTCTATCCCTTTTAACATGGTATCAGCCTAATTGATCCAACCCTAGCCGCCGCTCGCGGCTTCCGCACCGCGCGCCACCCTCGGGGCGGTCGGTCTCCATGACCGCCGCCGGGGGACACGCCGCCCGTACCTAGGGTTTGTCCGCCGGGCATGTTGACCGGCTGCCCTAGAGAGTCTTTTTCCCGATCTCTTGATCCGGGTTTTTCTCTCTCCCGCCGGTCATCTTGATCGGCGGTTTCTTTATAATTTTCATATCTATGCTTGATCGGTTTGCGTCGCCCGCCGCTGCCGTCGACCCCCGTGCGCCTCTACTCCGACACCGGCGCGACCGGCAGGCTTCTTCACCGGCCCAGTGGCCTCACGCGATAGGTGGACCATCACGGCTGTCGTCCGCGCGCTGGCCCGCTCGTCGATTTACGCCAGCCGTCACCGCCCTCTCCGACCGGGACACCTGCATCGCCCCGCCCCGGCAGCCTCGCGCCATGCGCCGGCCCATCATAGCTGCCGTTCGCGCGCCGGCCCACCCATCGATCCACGCCACCCGTCTCCGCCGCGTTTGCACGGCGGCCCTACGGACTCCCTCGCCGGCCTCGTCCCCGGCTGTGTCGGGCCGGCTGCGTCAACCTCGGGGACCGCTGCTCCGTTGGTCATTCGGGCCTCGCTACCCGGGCACCGGCGCTGCTTTGGCAGCCCGGGTGCCGGTGCTGACGCGCTCGTCCACATGTCGTCCCACGTCATCCGTCATCGCCGGCTTCATCTCGGACTCCGCCGCCACCCCACCTCCACCGAGCGGCGTCTCCCACCTCGCGCGCGATCAGCTTGATCACCCGCTCGCCGCCGCGATCCGCCCCATCTATGCCACGTGACCGACCTAGCCCGTCGGTTGCGCGCGCCTCCACATGTCCCGTGAAGATCGTCCCTAGTACAGCACGCCTCTCCAGTGATCGAGCATCGGGCAGCCGATGCGTCGCCTCATCGGGCCGCAGCGCCGCCGCCCCGTGGTTCTCCTCGCAGCTGCATCAACTCGTGCGTCGCCGCTGCGTCGCCCCTTCGGGCCGTAGTGCCACGATACATGGTCCCCGCCGCCGCCCCGAGGCCGTCCCCGCGGTTGCACCGACCCGCGCTCCGCCGCTGCGCCGCCCCTTCAGGTTGTAGCGTCGGGGCCCGCGGTCCCCGCCGCCGCCCCGAGGTCTTCCTGCCGTTGCCTCGACCTGCCCGCCGCCGCTACGTCGCCCCTTCGGGCCGTAGCGCCACGGTCCACTCCGCCGTCACCGCACGTCAACCTCCCGTGGTATGCGCCGCGCCGTCTCCCTCGGCGCGAGAACGCCACCGTCCGTGCCGGTCTTCGTCACACTGTTGGGTTCCTCGCCTACTTCGAGCACCGCCGCCGCGCTCCTAACCTAGCCGCCGCCACCGCTCTTCTTCGGCCGCCGCCGCCGCTACCTCTGTAGCCGCCACTGCCGCCAGTCCACCCCCTTCGTCTTCGTCCTGCACCAGCCCGTCGCCAGCGTCGCCGTCATCTTCCTCGACCACTTTCATCTACTCCGACCACCGTTGGTGACATCGGCCTCACACCGATTGGCACCACAACCATCGTCGAGTCTCCTTCTCTGCTGGCCCCTCCGACTCCTCGACATGGCGTACAGCTCGTGCAGGTCCCTCGTCTATGCATGCCTGGTGCTGGCAACACCGATGCATGCCTTCGTCCACGACGCGTCCCCGGGCCTGGCAAGCCTGGTGCGGTGCTTCGTCAACTTCGTATTCGTCCATCTTTGCATGCCTGGTGCTGGCAACACCGACGCGTGCCTTCATCTACGACGTGTCCCCGGGTTTGGCACACCCAGTGCGACGCCTCGTCAACACCATACTCCTTCCGGCGCACCACTACCTCGACACCACTGCGCCCATGACTAACTCGGCGCCTCCTTGCGCTCGCGGCTCCACGGCAACTCCCTCGACACCGGCTACCCCGACTCGACATCGACCACGGCGTTCTTCGCACGGCTACCTCGACCACGGCTACACCACCCTACACTCTCGGCTACCTCGACATCGGCACAAAGGGTTATCATCCGCTTGAGCAACTCGTTGGCTTCCTCTACAGTCCACGCGTCCGCAACGCGACACCGTCCGCGACGCTCCTGCTACGACTAAGGGGGGATATCAGCCCGTCGGTTGCTATTCTCTCCAGTCTGACCGTCCGCGACGCTCCTGTTGTTCACAACACTACCGCTACGACTGCGGGGGGATGTTAGAGATATATTTGGTAGTAGAGATTGCCCGGGATTAGATAGAATTATTTCCATCTTATCTCTAGGAGGTGTCTTGACCTCCAAGTCTTGTACTCAATATATACTCGCCCTCGAGGCTCAATAATACATCCATCATATTCCGCAACAATCCCTCTCTATTCCTTTTAACAAAAACGTCGCAAATTATAATCATTCATATTACATTGCCATTTTATATAGTTTACATGTTCTATAAGTCTATAATGTGCACCGCCAACCTGTCTATTCTGAATGCTGGAACAATCAAAATTAAACTCCTGAAAACGTAAATGAGGTAGCAATGAAATCATCATAAACTCATCAGTACGCTTGCTTCTTTTCACGGCTTGGCAATGACAAAAATCCATCAAGATGGACAAAACCTTCTTTAAAAGAAGTGTGGTATGCACTAATTTGCCAAAGTTTCTTACCTATGCAGATCGCTCAGCAAGTTTTTCTCGACCAGATGTGTGGTGAGCACAAAATTGCAAGAGTTTCTTACCTGTGCAGATAGCTCAGCAAGCGGAATACTAGCTAGGGTTTCCAATTTTGCTCAGTCAAATGGAGCCTCCACTGCATACAGGCTGCAACCCCAATCTTTGCATATTCTAGCTATCATGCTAGTATATGCTGTTCGACACACTTTAAAAAAGAACAGGAGATGTCTTGATGTGCATTCACATATTGACAGCTTGACAGCAAGAGTTAGGTGAGAGTACCTCCTGGGAAAGAACAATGCTGCCAAGTTTTTTTTTAGAAAAGAAGGATTACCCCCGGCCTCTGCATCAGAGTGATGCATGCAACCCCTTTAAAATGCGAGAGATTTTCACTTCCCGATCTCTGCACCAACTAGGGATGCATACAACCATTTTAGTATGAGTACCAAGATAAATATGGTCCTCAGAATTTTTTAAGTGAGTATCAAGATATTTCTTCATGAGTGGTTCCACCACACACTAAGCTTGATCCTCAATAAATGGGGAAAAAAACCTGTGCATCACCTGTCAATTTTAAGAATTGAACTCGGGTCGTTAGGTTGCACAACCGCATGCCCAACCACTGAGCCAAGGCTCTCTCATGATAAGATCTATCCTGGACAACTTTTTCGCATCTTGAAAGTAACCCTCCGATTGGTACTGCCAGCCAGTGAGATGGGATGGCCTGTGATGATCAGCCCCTAATGGGACGATTTCATTGCTAAGCATCAAAAGTCAATCATTGAGGAAATTCATGTTTAGAAGCTACTTGGAAGTAGTAGAATCTTCACGGAAATGGTAGGGTTCCCATCAGGATAACGTGCGGTGTAGATAGCTCACAGTTAATACTTGCTCATAGATGAATGGAAGCTGATGAAGCTATCCTTTCTTATAGAAATATCCCTAACTAGAGAAGATAATAAAATGATTAATTAAGTTCTAGATAATCATCGACAAAACATAAAATTTATTGAAGTATTGATATTGTCTCCAAGACGTAGCAAGTTTATTTGCTTTTTAACCAATATGTTGGTCTATCCACTGCTTTTTAATGTTCCAAAATTATTATTGGCCTGGTTTTTTCCCCTTTTTGTATAACTGGAAATGGCTACTACAAGGGTAAACCAATGTTTCCTAAATTGAACTGGATTCTTTCCGTTGGGTAACACTTGAGACCCGAAGCCAAACATTGACCTGATGATGTACTCATTGATGCTAGATACAATCACACGATCACAAAATCCAAGGCCAATCTTTAAAACCAGCACCAGTAAACTACTCTCCCGTTTGGCCTTTCTAACACTGACACTACCTGGGAAAGATGGAGGCACAAAAAGGACTAGGATGATAATCATATCAATGTCGTGGAGTTGATGAAAAGTTGTCCCGCACATTTAGGTACTTCCACAAAACTTCTAGAAAATTTTCAGAGATCTTCAACTTTTGCAGTTTTATATATGTTGATCCCTATGAGCACACAAATTATACTCGAGTGAATATTTGGTTATCATGTGATCTTCCCTTTGTTTCGCGATACTTCACAAATTCCGGGATGCATCGGTATCCTCCTGAGTCATCACATGCTCACTATACCGTTATCCTCGTTACCAGTTTTGTTCATCTTTCTCGTTGTCGTGTTCCGGCATCCCCGTGACGTAGTCACCTGTGTCTAGCCAGATGATGATGGATGCCGTCACACAGAGAGGGCCCTAAGAATATCTCTCCATGGTTAGAGGAGCAAATCCCACTCTCAATCTATCTAGTCCCTTGTCAAACTTTCAGATGAGCCTGTAAGTTGTCGTTATGATCACCATGTTACAAGTGATGTTTGAACAACCCCAAATTCTACCGTACGGTAAGAAGTGACTACGATACTCTCATGGTCTAGGGTGCAAAATCACATGTTAACACTCTATGTTATTACAATTGATTACAGATGATATAAACCCAATTCATAACAGACAAGTTTGGGTCGATTCAATTTGGTCGTTCTTCCAATGTCATAATATCAATGTTGTTTTATGACTATCATTTACAATTAACGATATCTTAAGATTCAGAAAACAAGATCACCAACAACACTTGAGCTAGTCCTAGAGGCAAGACTAGGAACATTTTATTTATCCGTTTATCATTCCACACGTGTATATGAGTTTTCCACTGAATCACATATTCCAGGATCATAATAGTTATAGTGTAGAATATAAACTCTTTAATTATGAATATGAAAATATAATAATACAAATATTATTGCCTTTAGGGCATATTTCCAACAGTTTGTGTTTGTGACCATTTAACTAGGCTTGTGTATTTTCGGGTCCCGGTCCTATCCAGTGTTTCAGGCGCCGGTTATAGGGTTAACTGTAGCGAGCGCACACCCCTTCGATCTGATTGGGTCGGTACATACGCACATACTAACCGCATACATTAATCATCAAATTAGTAGTAAAATATAGAAATAATTGAATGTGTAGACAAAAATAAAAAATTCGGTTTGTAATAGCAAGTTCGCACTATAAAGCAAGTTTAGCTAGGTTGTAAGTCTTTCTTCATCGAAAGGTTTACAAGTCATACTAGAGGTTGTTACATCGTCAATGAATTATTGAACCCACCATAATATGTTAGACACATTTGTCCATGAAAAATAATAATAGAGAAGTGTGCCAATTATTAGGTAGCAAACTCATAGTGGACATCTCGGATACTCTAGATTATTCTATTAGCATATAACTAATGAAAACCTGCTATCAAGATATTTTGTTATACCACACATTTAAAATTCTCTTCTAAGATAGTTAAACACGAAAACATATAAATTATATAAATGAATGATTCACAAATTAATCCAAGAAGACATGCTATTTCCGTTTCTTATTTATCACAACTAAGTGGAATTGATTTAGATATGTTTTAAGACATAAAGTATTGGAAAATATAAGTTTGTTACCAAATGTATAAAATTTACCATCATAATTATTAGCTATGGTTGTGATTTGAAAAAAAAAGTATTTTAAACAAGTATTAAATTTTAGTATAAATAATTATATTTATTTTGACTCGCCGCGGGGCCCAATATTTGTTCGACCAGTCTAACGTCAAAATTTAGTAGGGTGGTATGCCAGATACCGCACTAGCGCTAGAAACGTGCCTCGATGCAGGCGATGTCCTTGATGAGGAGACTAGAGAAGATATCGCATACGAGGTTGTCTGGGAGGGTGCAAATGTGATTCTCGCTGCCGTCATCCTGGTCGGAGAGGGTGACAGAGAGGACTGTGGCAAAATAAACTTAGCATATTGGGAGACAAGACATGATATATTTGCATTCTAAAAGCTAGAGGGCCATGATGGTGTCCGTTGGACGACAACAATTGGAGTTTGTTTCTTCTCTCATTGATGAAAAAAGCTCAATATTCTCTCCAATGAGTCTAGCATTTCAGTAACCCTTGGGTGAAATTTGGATCAATTTAAAACTCCAAGATGAATTTTGGTACATTTTACACTCTCAAACATATATAACATGTGAAATACCCCTTATATGGTTTCGACTTATCCGATGTGACTCTTCCCTTATCCCTTCTTTTCACAAATCTCAGGTGACCCTTATTAAGTGGTGTTGTTTACATTTTTGACCTCCTTAGGTGGCCCTGGTTTGGATTTTTACCTCATTTTGACCAATTTGACGTGACCCGCACCTCCCCTCCCTCTCCTTCACCCCCGCCGATGGCTAAGCAGAACCACTTGTCATCGTCAAACTTTTTCATAGAGCATGGGGACTTCCTTTTTGTTAAATCTGAAAGAAATAACATCATTATTGTTTCCTCTCTAAGTGAAATAGATATGGATTCATAATGCACTCTGATGGTGTCTATGTACGAACTTAGTGCCTCTTATTCTTCATCATTTCTTCAATTGTCATTCTCCATTTTCTTCTCACTCGTCATTTCCCATTCTAGGGTTTGATTGTTGTTATTCGCTTCCTTCCAAGCTCATCAATGGCGACCTCGTCCACTACTACCTAGCAATAATTAGATGGATTGATTTCCTTTTTTTTTTTGAATCGTAAGTACCATAGCTTCATGGGATAGATGGATTACTCGAGTTGATTCTATCCATTGGGATTATTTTCTCGAGGTTCCTTCATGGTATGATTGTGAGAATGACAGACAAAAATCACTCCGACGCTCAATGCATTTTGCAGGTTGTCACATCCAACATATTGAGACGTCGATCATCGCTCTTAGTGGTGAATGATGCTAGATCAGACACCCACGAGACTATTCCACACAGAGATGAAAGAGATGTGGAGGAGCAACATGGAAAAGCACAGAGGAGTGGTGAACTGGTGATGCAGCGGCCGAGGAGGAGTGAACTTTCTTGCCGATGAGTGCCACAGGTGTGGCATGAAGCAATCCGGTCATGGCGTTTTTGCCATGCGAAAAGAAAAAATAAACCCAAAACAAAACTAAAACTTGACATCCAAAAAGAAAATTGACATGCTTGACAACTAAAGTTGCTCTCCTCACATTACTAAACTTGCTATAAAAAACATTCGAAATTGCCATGTGTTTGTGCCTCAAGTGTGGCACTTATCAGGATCCTTAATTAATTATAAGATTTATAACGTTTTCCCATAACAACATTTATTTACTTATTTAGTTTATTTGAGCCAGAAGGACACGGCATGCGGTCTATCCGATGACACGGCATGCGGAAATAAATTGAGACGGAAAACGGAAGGAAATAATTCCTGGTTATGCGTAAAAATGTGAACAGAACAGAGTCATCTTCATTCCTCTTCATCAACCCTAGCCGCCGCCATTTCCATCTCCATAATCACCATAGTTCATGTTCCACTAGTTCCCACTTGTAATCGTGCATCGCACACGGCATCCATTGTAAGACATATTATCAATCAATCAATCTCCGTGATGTGTTCTTCGTGTGATCTGATCTTCATGTGTGAGTAGTTCGGTAAGGTATGGGTTGAGGCAAAGGCCTTGCAACCCTCTGTATTTCTTGTGGGGATCAGTGGAAATTCTTTAAATTAATATCCCGCATGTGTGAAATAAAACTGTTTCGTAGATGTCTCTTGTCTCGTCTGCGTTCTTCATCCCTACAGGTACCCAGGATTTTGGAGAGCGAGCCACAGAGAGGCTAAGGGTAGGGAGACCATGAAGTGTTATTCTGAATACCAGTGACAGAATGTTTTAGTACGTTAACATGGATCCAATCTCTAGGGCTTCATGAGGTATAGTCATTAAATGCCTAAAGCTATTGTCTTAATTATCAAGGCAACCCCGCGCGACGGATAGGGCCTTCGGTTGGACAATTGATTTTTGATGTAGGACGCGTGCCGGTCAAGATATTATTTGGACACATCTCTCACTTCGGTTCGTAACAAGCACCTCTCGATGGGTGGCTTCCGGTGTACAAATTAAGATCATATCTGGTCCCAACACAAATGCATGGTTGTAAGCATTAAGACCTCATACCCGCACCTCTTTTTATTGTAAGTGTTTTATTCCAATTAGCTTGATTTGATCCGGTCAAAAGCTGAAATTATTTTTTTGACAAAAGCTTGCTAGAAACCATTGCTTCAAGGGGACCTTCCTCTCGTGGGTTCGATAACTCAGGGTCACTTCTTGAGGAAATAGGTGTGGGGTACTTTCTGTTCCACTACCGAATCACTAAAAGGAGGTACCAAACCCTTTTTCTAGTGCCGTTGCCGGGGAGGAGTAGAGTCCAAGTCTTTGTTTTAGAGTTTTTGTTAAAGTTTAATTAAATCTATTCTATACCTAATCTATATACCTACTCCCTCCGTAAAGAAATACAAGAGAATTTAGATCACTACTTTAGTGATCTAAATGCTCTTATATTTCTTTACAGAGGGAGTACCTAATAATAAATTGGCTATTGCTTCTTGTAGTACGTCACGGAAATTGCCACCAAAGTTGCAAAATATTACCGACCAATGCCACCTATAAGCGAAAAAATGTTTCACACAGAGGAATCCCCTGCCTGGGCCGGCCCATTTAGTAGGGACCTCCCATACTGTGCTCTGCGCGCTGGGAGAAGACGCAGCGCGCGTTTGCGACGGCCCATGTCCAGGTGGCCTGTTTTTCAAATTTCATTTTTTTATTCTTCTTCTTCTTTTTATTTTTTTTCTACTTTAAACAATTTGGGACTTTAAAAAAGATCCAAATTTTAAAAATATGAGAATTTTGAATTAAAATGTTTCATAAATCATAATTTTTTTGTGGATTCAAAAATGTTTGTGATTTTATAAAAAAATATTTGCTTATTTAAAAAATGTTCAAATTTTGAAAACAAATGTTCGGCAAATCAAAAAATGTTCACGTATTAAAAAAATGTTAATAAAATTGAACTAAATTTAGCCAATTAAAAAATGTTCATGACTTACAAAATAGTTTATTTATTCATAAAATGTCGCTAATTCAGAAAATGATCATGCATTTTAAAAACAATTTGCTATATCAAAGAGTGTTGGTGAATTTTAAAAATTATTCCACCAATTTCCAAAACAACGTTCGTCCACTCTAAAAATGTTTGCCGATTCAAGAAAGTTATTTAAAAATTGTTTTCTAAATAGTGTAAATGTTCACGAATTCAAAAATGTTCTTGATTTTAGAAAATATTTTAAAATTCGTAAAAGTTTTCATGAATTTTGAAAAATGTCAATGATTTCAAATATATTCATGAGTTTAAAAAATTGTTCATGATTTCACGGAATTGAGAATGATGGTGTATCTCGGTGATGCAGCAAAATGTGATCATGGCCATTGAATATTATGATTTTCTTCTCCCGTTGCAACGCACGGGGCCTTTTGCTACTAATAATAAATGGGTATTGCTTCTTGCGGTACGTCACGAAAATTATCCCCAAAGTTACAAAATATTACCCACCAATACCACCTATAAGTGATAAAAAAATTCACACGGAGAATCCCCCGCCTGGGCCGGCCCATGCCGTAGGGACCTACTATACTGCACACTGCGCGCTGGCACAAGACCCGACACGCCCGTTTGGGCAGGCCCATGTCCGGGCGGCCTGTTTTTAAATTTTTTTTCTTTTCTGTTTATGCTTTTTTCTACTTTAAATAATTTGGGATTTCAAAAAAGTTCTGAATATTAAAAAAATGATTTTTGAAATAAAATGTTTAATAAGTCATAAAATGTTTGTGTAATCAGAAAATATTCACAATTTTATAAAAAATATTTGCTTATTCAAAAAATGTTCAAATTGTTGAAAACAAATATTCAGGAAAATAAAAATGTTCATGATTTTTTAAATTTTCGTGTATTAGAAAATGTGAATGCAATTGAACCAAAATATTGACAATTCAAAAATGTTCATGAATGAAAAAATATCCTAAAAATTCAAAAACTGTCAGTGACTTACAAAATAGATTATTCATTCATAAAATGATTGCTGATTCAAGAAATAATCATGCATTTCAGAAAATGTTCACTAAATGAAAAAAATGTTCGTGAATTTGAAAAATTGTTCCACCAATTTGCAAAACAATGTTCGTCCATTCTAGAAATGTTCGCCGATTCAAGAAAATTGTTGAAAAAATGTTCACAGTTTTAGAAAAATGTTTGCAAATAGTATTAAATATTCATGAATTAAAAAAGTGTTCTTGATTTTAGAAAATGTTTGTAATTTGCGAAAGCTTACATGAATTTTAAAAATGTTCATGATTCCAAATATTTTCACGAGTTTAAAAAATGTTCATGATTTCACGAAATTGAAAGTGATAATGTATCTCGGTGATGCAGCAAAATGTGATGATGGCCATTGGAGATTATAATTTTGTTTCTCCCGCACGCACTGGCCCTTTTGTTAGTATGTATAAAAAATGCTTAACGGGCTAATCAGAAAAAAGAGTTAAGCTAGAAAATCTGACAATAATTAAAAACATCGAACCCTGAATTTAGTATACATCATAAAGTCACAACCTTGTCTTGATGATTACAGAAAATTAGCGCCTACTAGGCATCAACCGGCTAATTCCTGACCCTCTCGTTAATTAGGGTGTTTCCCTAGGTCCTCCTAGGGTTCCCAAAGTCCTCTGTCGACGACGCTAGAGTCCACCGAAATTCCACCAGAAAACCTTCGTGATCTTACGCTCCTGCAGGGAATTATTTGGCATGAACATTAACAAGTGACCATCCAGGATGAAGAACAGAGCACTGACTGAATCCGAATGGAGCATAGCAGAGCAGAGTAGAGGATTAATGGAGTGTTGCATGGTTGGTCTGGTTGTTTACAGGATGGAAGAGTAGCTAGCTAGTACATAGTACCTGCCGTCCGAATGGGTAGACTAAGGAGTAGCCGGCCTTCCTCCGCGCTACTGCTAGGCCTTTACCCCGCACTACTACTAGGGTTTACCCTAGTAGCGGGGACTCCACTGACAAAGCAGAGAGCCCAACCAGAGAAGAAATTAAGCGGGTGCGCAATCAATTACGGGAGATGTTAGTTAAGTATCAATTACAGAGCAGATACACATCATCAACAAGTTTAGCTAGGCTACTAGTCTTCCTTCGGTGAACGCTTTACAAGTCATAATAAATGTTACTCCATCTGATCCAAAATAAGTATCATGGTTTTAGTTCAATAAGTTAGGGAGATGTTAGTTCAATACCAAGTACATAGCAGATAGCATGAATGAACCCAACATATACGTTAGAGATATTTGCCCAGAAAAACGAGTAAAGAAATGGGCCAATTTGTAGGTGCCAAGCTCCTCATAAACATCTCATGTACTCTAGACTTTTTTATTTGTATATATATCAAATCTTAAACTGATGTTGAGATTTTTTTAGCACACATACATATACACTATATTAATGTAAAATTAATCAAAAAGACATGTGATTTTTCACTTCTAATTTTCCCACAATTAGGTGGAATTGATTTTAATATGTGTTAGTGCATAATGTATTTAAAATGTAGTTTTATTACCAAATTTAGTTTAAATTCACACAATAATCAGATGTGATTGTAATTTGACCAAAAATCTCTTACAACATTTAGTATGAATAGTTATATTTATTTTGACTCCCTGTGGCGCAATATTTAGTAGACCAAACTTGCATCGAGTACGAGCAGAAAGGTCATGCCATTGCTGGGAGAGTGCCTTGTTGTTGGTGGCATCCTTGACAAGGGGGTGGGAGATTGTGTGTCACATGAAGTTGTCGGGGGAAACATTAATGTCATTCTCACTATCATTGTCTGAATCTGGTGTTGATGAGATTTTTTAATCTGATATGACCCTTTTTCACCCACATCATCGGCTTAGAAGAATTAGCCACCATCGTCAGTATTTTCCGTATAGCGTAAGAAGTTCTTGATTAGAACTGTGAGAGGAACATTATTATTGTGTCCTCTCTAAGTGAAATAGATTATGAATCCCTAGTGTCACTTTGATGGTCTCTATGTACAAAATCAGCGCCGACTCTTATTTTTCATCATTGTTCCAATTGTTAATCTTCATTTTATTTCTCATTCGTCATTTACCATTATAGGTCTTGTTTGTTATTATTCTCGTCCTTCCAGGCTCATCATTGGTGACCTCAACAACCACCTACCAATAATTGGCTGAATTGATCTTCATAAGATAGATGGATTGCTTGAGTTGATTTTGTCCATGTGGATAATTTCTTGAGGTTCCTTCATGCTATGATTGTGAATGACAGACGCAAATCACTCCAACCCTCTATGCAATATGCCGGTGGTCATATCCAACATACATAGGCGCCAATCATCGTTGTTGGTGGTGAATCCGTCTTCCCAAAGCCTCGTCGTTGCTCGATCAGACACCCACGGGACCATGCCATGTAGTCTTGATATCTCCCAAAAAGGGACTTGAGCTCCATTGTGATCATCCATGATCCATGGCCACCATATGGGGTAGAGCAGTAGAGGATATACGACGAATTGCAAGAGCAACTCCACAAATAGATGAAGGAGTTGTGAAGGAGCAACATGGCGAGGCATAGAGGGGGGGGGGGGGGGGGGGGGGGGGTGACGCAGGGGCTAAGGAGGAGTAACTAACCATCTTGCGGAGGATTTGCGGAGGAGCAACCTTTTACAAGTGTATTCTCCTTCCTTAGGAGGATAACATTATCTATAAAAATTGTCTTCCTCTATGGGAGGCATGTTTCTTTGGTAGCATTTTTTGCAAGAAGATTGATGGATTCAAGCTATTATGGAAGCCGCATTTTGATGGCATGAGCCATAAGCATGTTATATCCATGAAAAAAGTTTATAGTTTCTTTGTATTTGCCTAGCTGCAGATAGAGTTACACATGAGCTGAGAATTTCATTATATTCGTTGCAAATTTCGGCGCTGAATTTGAAGAATAATACAAAAATGATGTTTCTATTTAACATTGCTTATGTTGACACATTTACACAAGGCTCGATCTCCTTACTCCAAGGATCGCATTACAGAGGATGAAATGATATACACGCAGACAAGAATATTTGAAATCACGCATTTCAGAAGAAAAGAAAAAAAGATCAGTAGAATCTGTATTCCCGACATTTACTTTCGAACCTCGCGCCAGCTGTAGCTCCGAAAACGAAAAAACTAAAAACACAGAAAATCAGCACAATGCCTCAAACACCCCTCACACTTTTGTTTCAATTTTGAAGGAGTCGACGATTGTATGTAGCCTGTCCTTCATCTTGTCCCATCTCCTCTCGTTTGCACCAGTCGCCAACGTGTAAAATTTGCCTGCAACATCCCATGTACAATGAGGAGATGGTATATCAGTGACCACCGACCAGTGAGCTCATTAATCAACAATTTTAAATACAAGCTAGAGAGCAGAAATCATGCAAGAGAAGCCGATTGAAGTTTACAACTAACATGGCATCTTATCGAGAGAGGAAACGATGATGCCAGATAGGAGTTCATACCATTTGCTATGGTAATTGTGCCAAGTGCATGTCTTGTGAAATTTGGAGCCTGGGCCGTGAACTCAAAAGTGTAGTAAGCTCTTCCATCGATATCGGTCTGGACAATGAAATGAACCTTGTGAGTTTAACAACAAGCGAATACCATAAAAATGATGCACAAAAGAATATCATATAAAGTCGACAACAGAAGGACATTTGACAAAAAAAACCTATTTGATACTACTACCCTAATCAAAAAGTATTAGACAATTTGTACGAATGATCGATATATTGATGTTACAATGATTGATGAAGCTCATATTTCTCTAGGTAAAATGCTAGGATGATACACAAGGTTCCTCGGAAACAATAAGAACAAGAAATGCATAGTGCAAACAAGTAAGAGGAAGAACACCTTATCCCTAGACAACTGCTGGTGACATTTACATTACAATCATCATATAAGGATTGCTCACCAAAGTGGACCAATGCAGATTCCCATGTAGTTTGCAGCTGGAAATACTATTGCTCTCTGACTAGAACAAAATTATGCTTCCACCTCTCGCATTTCTCACAGAAGGGTCTCGGACAAATACATTACCCAGAGTTGTGTAGATCTACTAAAATGTGAATGGATATATTTGTTGGATGTCTATTTCTAAAGCGGCCTATATATGTCATCCCTTCTTCGCATAAGTTACAGTTTTAGATGTTTGGATCTACAAATAGTAATGACATAAACACACACACACACACATCTCCAATTTAATCAAAACAAACACACCTCTTCTTTTGAGAACTCAACAGGTTGAATAGAAAAGGTGCACACACCTCTTTCGCCTCGATCAACTTGGTCTTCTGCGTGGGCGGAGATAGGACTTTGCGCACCAATGCCTCGGCGACCTGGAGAGCACACGCATCATACACAAGAGATCAGATTTGAACAATCTATATCTTAAAAAAAGGTGTATGATCGAGTGGAGTGGCACGGATAAAAAAAGGCATATGATCGAGTGGGGTGGCACGGATTAAAAAAAGGCATATGATCGAGTGGAGTGGAGTGGAGCGGCACGGAGGATGGACCTGGTCGGGCGGGCCGAGGTCGCGGATGTCGTCCTTGGTGGTGGGGATCATGTTGATGCTGACGCTCTCCAGCGGCTCGATCACGTCCTTGTACACCTTGTCCTGCCCTTGCACCGACACCTCCTGCACCCACACATTCGTTCATTCAGCACCACCAAGTCAGTGTATGCATGCGTATGGAGCAGAGCAGAGCAGAGGATTAATGGAGGAGTACCTGCCATCCGAATGGGTAGACGAAGGAGTAGCCGGCCTTCCGGTCGATGACCGGCATGAACTTGCCGTCCGCCGCCGCGACTGCGCAGTGCAGGATTATTGGATGAGAATCGCGGTCATGCTAGTTGAAGGTATCATTCTACGTCGACGGATGGATGAAGAGCAGGAGGAGGAGGACTCACATGCCGCCGGGGTGGGCCGGGAGACGAGCGCCGCGGCGGCCACGGCAGCCCCCGCCACGAGCACCTGCCGCCGCGGGGAATTGGAGCTCTCCACCGCAGCAGCTTCACCTGGCAGGACACAACACGGAGAGGAAATGAAACGAAGCGCCAGCTGCCAGAGCACGTACACAAAGCCAAAACCATGGCGGGCGAGCAGGGGGGAGCACGGACGGACCTTTGCTGGGGTTGGGTGGCGCCATGGCCCTGACGGAGAGCACCCTCCGCGTCGGCGTCTTGGAGGTCGGGGAAGGGAGGCCATGGCCGTGGAGGGATAAGGAGGTTGCGGTGGCCATGGCTGTGCGCTGGGACTGGGAGGAGGAGGGAGGAGCGAGCTCCTCTGCTCTGCTCTTTCCTATCTTCTTCCAATCCGTGGCCACCGATCCATTCGCTGGCTTGCGTGCGCTCCCTCCGTTGGATCAGCCCAAACTCAATCCAACGGACGACCAACAAACTCATACATCCTTCCATTCGTTTTATGCTAATAATTGTTAATTATACTCACTCCTTCTTGCGCTATGCAATGTTCCTATCAACTTAGTTTGTACATAGCCCCCATTGCAAAATAAAAAAACTAGCAGCCACAAGATCAATCTCCTCACCCCGCTGTCTCGACGCGTGAGCGGATAGAAGGTCCTGTCTTGATGACGCTTCTCCCTCCTTCGACGGTGTCATCTCAAATAAAAGATCTTCAACTTCAATCCCACCTCGATGACGCTTGTTGCGGCGTTGTCGAAGAAAATGCGAGTTTTCGCCCCCGGTGTTATCCATAGACGACGGTCGGTTATCTGTGTTGTCTGTCGGCATGACTCCATATACATTGTTGGCGGCAATAACGTCTTCTTTAACGACCTCTTCTTTCAAGCCTCCACGAGCAAGATCATCGGTTTATCACGCTGCAGGTGGAAGTGGGGTTAATGGGACTAGCCAGCCCATCCCACTTAAACTGCTTTAGTGGGCTCCCATTGGACATATTTTTTTTAAAGTGGGCTAGCTCTATTATCCCATTGGGAACCCACTTAACCAACCAACTTTTGCTCCAAAAAAAGCCAACCAACCTTCTCTCTCGTGGACAAAGGAACGGAGGAGGCGCCGCAGCGCAGCAAAAGCACTCCCACCGCCGTTGCCGATGGACACACAACTCCGCCGCCGCATATCCTCCTCTTCCGCCTCGCACTCAACCCCTCCCGGGCTCCCCTGCCTTGCAGCTTCTCTCTTCTCCGCCTCACATCACCGTCCCAATCAAGAATCGCCGATCCCCTCTACCCCGGCCCACATCGCAGCCCCAATCAAGAAATACCGGAGAAGATAGTAGCCTGACTTGGTGGCCAATGGATACTCGTTGTCTATTGTTCGCAGTAGAGCAAAGAACCATCAAGATGTCTCCTCCTGGACAAGCGAGAGTAACTGCATGCTCTCATCGTCGCCAACAGGCTACAACTTTATATATTTGTGGGCAGAGTTAACCTGGAACAGATGCAACACATTTTTAATTGTTGTCCTCCTTTGCACTATGTATCCTCTAGCATATCGATGGGAAATGTTTATATACGGTGCGCCGGCCGAACTTTGAGCCGGGCGCACGCGACGCGTCCAATCTGGCTAGATCGCACGCACGGGAGGCAGCTGCCCTTCCACCTCGCACCCACGTTTTTGTGGGGGCCCGCACTGTCCTTCTTATCTTTCACATCTCCATCTCCTCCGCCGCTCATCCCCTTTCTTCTTCCCTGCAGCAAAATACGACGAGGAGGGGCACCAAAAAGCTGGCCGCGCGACCCGCCCTGGCCGCTGCAAGCAACCTTGCGGCAGCTGCGAGTGAACGCCATGGCTAGCTTCGAGCGCTCCTCCCCATGGCCACCGCAGCCGGACGCGCTAGTCGCCATGGCTGGCTTCCGATTTCCTGCCGTGAGAGCTGCATCCCGGGCGACGGTGGCGATGCTGGAGCCGTTCAAGCGATGAGCGACAACCGGCGAGGCAAAGATACAAGAGGTGCTGGAACCCACTGACTGGAAAGCTGCAACCGGCCACACGATATGCTGGAAGCAGTGTTCCTTGGAGCTGGAACCATCGTCCATTTTTGCTGCAATCAGCAGCCGCTGGGGGTGAAGACGGCGAGGTACGGTGCTACTACCGGAGAGTTTTTTTTTGCTGGAACCGGATCCTGGAGATGCTGGAACCATCTTCCATTTTTGCTGCAACCAGCAGCTGCCGGGGTGAAGACGGCGAGGTACGGTGCTACTACCATATAGTTTTTTTGCTGGAACCGGGCGGAGAAAAAGTTGCAACCGCTATCGCTCGGTGATGCAACGGGACGGCGTCGAGATGTGTTTTGCTGGAACCGGCAAAAAAAATTGCTGGAACCGTAAGAATTTTTGCTGGGAGGATAGACGAGAATTTTGCAGCGGCCGGCGCAACGGTGGGTCTTTTTGCTGGATTCGATGATTATTTTTTTGCTGCAACCGGCATGTGATTTTTCTACTACCGGCAAACTAATGGAGTTTGTGTTTTTGCTGAGGGCACGGTGGTGCGAACCGAACGACGGTGACGAGCGGAGGCGGAGGCGGTGGCTCAGGGATGTTGCAACCACGGTGGCACGCGCTGGAACCGGCCGACAGGCGAGCTGCATTCATCAATGAAACACGGGCGGCCATGCCATGGCCATGCGATAGGTGAGGTTGCCATGGGCAGGCCCGGCGAACACAGCCAGGGCTGGTGGCGATGGCGGCGCTCTTCTTGGACGAGCGCGAATGGACGGGGAGCGCGTGCGGCCAGGGGAGACAAGCGTGGGTGTGACCGATGGCCGGCAAGCGCGGGCGGCGGCGAGTAATTAAAAGTCAAGTGGGATCAGTATATTGTTGTCCTACCCGCAAAAAAAAAGTATATTGTTGCCCTGTTGGTTAGTATATTGTTTAACTTGTTGTCCCACTGCTCAGAAGTGTGTTGTTTTCAACTGCAAATGTATTTGTTAAGTGGGATCTCAATTATTCCACATAATCTATGTTAGTTTTGGTGGGATGCCCGTTCTTTTTAACACAAAAATGTACCAGGAGTGGATTGTGGTGGGCCCCCACATTATAAAATGACAATGTAATATGATTGGTTGTAATTAGCGACGTTCTGAATTGATCCGTTCAGAGTTGCTTCCCTACTTCCCATTCTGGATGAGCATTCAGAAACAGATGCCTTTGCCACAACAACGCTGATTGTTCATCAAGCAGTGAAAAAAACACAAGAGTGCAGTATCCATGTACTAGCGTGTAACAACAATATTATACACATCGATGTACACACCAGCATGCCATTGATGGAGCTCCAAGTCTATTACATTTCAGATACGATTTTTTGCTGAAAAGCAAAACGAAAAACGATGTGTATACCTTTGATTATTCTTTTGGAAGGTATGTGCCTATTATTGTACATAAGGGCACAGTATTAGTTTATTTCTAGGTCCCGTGATGATAAAAATTAACATATTATTGTGCATCTGTCTGCAGCCATTCTTGGATTGCAGAACGGAGGGCATGGTTCGGCAAAAGATCATGGTGGAGTAGCTCAAGATTTGTCATGGGTGATGTATGGTGACCGCTGTCAATCCACTCCCTTATAGCTTCGGCTTCATAGGTAAAACCATCTGCAGCGATTAGAGGCTCCCTCATGACATCCTGCACCGTAGAAATGCGAAGGTGAAGCAACCTGAAATGACAAATGCTGTCTATGCAAGAAATCGACTGAGTTTGTCTAAGATTACTAAGAATGATAACTAGAAACAAAACATGGTTTAAACTATTAAAATGGACAGTAGCAGAAAATGATATTCACCAAGCGAAATGTATTGCTCACCTGTAGTATTGGACATATGAAGTAGGGCGGCACACCACCAAGGTCTTCTGATACTGATTTGAATGACAAGGAACACAGCATAGTGGAAACAGGCTTCAACATTGGTTCAAGTACAGTCCAAACCTCCTTTTGCAGGTCAGGACGGTTTTTTCTTCTCATCTCGCAACATTTCAGACCTACCCTGGCCAATTGCTCAGCCTGCATAGCTGGCCAGCCTCCAGCAGATGCATCCAATATTGCTTCCAAGCAACCCTTTTCCACCGCCCGTTGCACATCTTTCAACAGCCCGAATCCTGGCCTTCCAGTCAAGAGGCGCAGGAGCACGATTCCGAAAGAGTACACGTCAGATAGCGGGGTCAGATCACCAGTCATAACGTATTCAGGATCAATGTACACAAAAGATCCCTTTGGGTGGGTATGCCTATACAGAGTGGTGGTGTCCCTGAATTCGTCAGTGAACATCCGGCACACGCCAAAACCACTGAGCTTTGCTACATTATTTCCATCAAGAAGGATGTTAGATGCTTTCAGATCACTGTGAACAATGCTATGGGGTTTATTAGAATGTAGGAAGATGAGCGCGGAGCAAACATGGGAAACGATGCGGGCGCGCAACTGCCAACTAAGAGGTTTAGAATTGTCCTTGCAAGCCAGGCGGTCATCCAAGCTTCCATTCGGCATGTATTCGTAGACAAGAGCTTGAGCGTCCTTGCAAGCTCCAATAAGAGTAACCAGGTTTGGATGCCGCACCCTGCTGAGAATCTCTATCTGCAAAGGAGGCAGCATGAACTACTTAACTGTCTGCAACACAGTAATTTATCTGAACCAGCAAAATACCAGTTTAGTTGAGATGAAAGAAAGCAAATAATTAACTTAAAGCAAGAATTCAACCTCTTGATTGAACTGCGACTGTGACTGTGACTGTGTGCTTTCGGGATTCAACTTCTTTATGGCTACATTTGTGTGCCGAAGAAAGCCCTTGTACACACTTCCATAAACACTTTCTCCAACCTTGAGTGAGTGGTCAAAGTTGTTGGTTGCTTCATTAATCTCTGTGCAGGACAACTCGGTGATGTGCATTGCCCCCTCCGCGGCTGCACTGGACTCTTCTTTCTTTGCATGTAGCGCTTCCACCTCCCTTACGGCCTTGTCGCGCTGCAGCATCAAATCCTTGATGATACGGTCTGAGTGGGCACTTCTTTTCTCCAGGGCCAGTCTTCTCTTGCGTTCCTCTTTTAGGTTTGCACAGAGTTCATCACTTGTTTCTGTGAGTCTCTCAGCTTCCTCCATTACTGTCGTCAACTTTTCCTCTATTTCATTCTTTTGCTTCACTTGTGCTAAGTACATATTCTCAGAGGCTTGTGCCTGTTAGACAAGCTAAATGTGAGAAAGTTTCCGTTAAAAAGTTTAGCTGGCAGTTATATCCGAAACAATGGATCCAAAAATTGTTAACAAATTTATTATTGATGGTAAGGTTTCTGAAAGTGGTTTACAAGCACAGTAGCAAGAGCCTCTTCCAAATAATGCTCTCTCTCATTGGAATACATTCATACAACTGAAATAATAATCAACACCCGGCCGTATACTAGATATGACTGAAAAATGCAAATTAAGCTACTCTTACTTTTTGGAAAGCCTCAAATAACTCCCGCTCTGCTTTCTCACGACCGCATTTTTCTTCATAAGCTTGTTTTCTTACACTCTCCAACTGCCTTAGCATATGCTGGAATTTATTGTCAGCCTCGTCAAATTCTTTAACAGTTTCCTGGATTAGATAAGGTAAAAACTTCAGTCAAGATTTTTATTCAATGTTTAATCGTCTTCAGTCCACTGATGTTAAGACACGATGGAGTTCTAGAAGCTGGAGTAAAATTAGATTTCAACATCAAAATACAAACTGGTGGCCTTCTAGATAAAATAGCATGATGTACTGTTCATCTATTTTGTGTATTTATCAAGCAATTTCTCCACCATGCATGATTGTGTTTACCTTTTCATTATCATCGGATCTGCACGCACTTGTCCTTTCCATCTGCATTCTAAGGTGTGGTTTGTGTAGCCATGTGTTTGAGACACACCAAGTGTCTGACAAGCTAGTTGATCTATCTACTGGAAACTGTTGAGCGACAGACTCTTCCGTACCTTCTGGCATTGCTTCTTGGCCAAGGGGAACAGCGTTCCTAGTGAAGAGAAAGCAGAGAGGGAGGGAAACATGTCAAATCCAGGCTGGAGTTCCGCAACGCAACAATGTAATCAATCCTATGAACACAAGTGAAGGTTCTTGGCAGTCGACCAACCAACCGTACGTACCTACGGTAAACGAGCGTTCCTTTGCAGATGTACCATATTTTGCAGGAAGGATCCGCCCGCTGTTCTACAGCCTGCGCTTTCTTGGACTTGAGAGCTCTCATTTTCCTGAACTCTTGAACAATGAGTTAATTCCTTTTTTTTTGTGGCATTCAGAAATGACCGTGAAGTGTTTAATTATAGATAGATAGTGATCAATCCAGACAAGTTTTAAAAGGATCAGTGAGAAATGTGCCCACATACATACATACTTTGTGTAATGCTTGTCAGCAGCTGCCCCCATGACAAGAGCAGTGACATGATGCTCAGTGATGAGCTGCAACAGCCCCTCTGCTACATCCTCTGATTCAACCACCAGCTTCTCAGCTTGTACCTGTGCAGCAGATACATGCATGGGTCAGTGTTGACGAGTATGCTTGAATCTGATTGCATATAACTAGTTTTCTTTGCATTCTGGGAGTTGACATGTTTGAACCTTTTCCTGTGCACACAAGAGGAGATGCTGATCATTGATTCTTTGCAGCTCCATCTTCTTGTGTGCAACCAGCTCCTGCTCTTGCACCTGGCCAGCAGGGATCCTGGCACCCACTGCGAATAACATTGGAGACATGATTTTGATTTTTTTTTATTTTTTTTTGCATCCATAGTTTATTACATCTCCTTTTCCAAAATAAAGAGCGTATTTTTTATTTATTTAAGACAAGACTTTGATCGACAGTTACTATAATTTTTGGGGTTTGTGTTACTTTTAAAAATAAATCGTTTTTTGTTTTGTTTTTGCAATGCCTACCTAGATGACATGGATTTGATGCCACATAAATCGCATGATGATAGAGCTCTTAGTTGTTAGCCGAAGCTTTACCTTGGAATTATAATTTGACTTGCAGGAAGAAATGGTGGCAGTAGCAGTAACCAAAAAAACACCCAGTTGATTTTATTATTGCACAAAGGGGATATCTATCTAGTGCAAGATCATGTCAACCAACAATTTTCTTTTTGAATACATTGTCAGGCATAATTGAAGATACTATTGGCAATAAAATGAGTACAACCAGTTGTGATCCAGAAAAAAAAAAAGGGAAAGAAGCAGAGACCGGAGACGCACGTACTGATGGGGATGAGCTTTTGTTGGGGGACGACATGGAGCAGCACAAAGGCAGTGGACTCTTTGGGGAACTTTTGCAGCGCCCACAGCACCATGGCCTTGCTGGACTCCCCCCTGGCCCCCACCGCCACGTACACCTTCTTCAATCTCTCGCCGTCGCCGGAGGAGGAGGAGGAGGAGGAGGAGGAGGGCTCCGGCGAGTTGTCGGCCGGCGGCTCCATCGAAGGGAAGATAGCTGGCTGCTCTTGGCGTCCGTCCTAGTGCTCAGGTCAGCTTTTGGAGTTGTCCCCTGCTTTTGGCTCCTCTGTCCTTTTTTAGATGGACTGCTTCTTCTTCTATTTATACTAATCTACACATACTAATTGTGCATAGGTAGATTCACTCCTTGTATGTATGCAGCAGCATGTTGAAAATAATCTTGTTCGCCGGGAGGAAGCTGTTTTGGCTACTGCATGTCGGCAAGTGCAACGTATGAGCTAATTGAACGCTGCAAAATATCCAAGTGCATGTCGGCAAGCTTAGCTAGTAAGGAGGCAACGTGTCTTCTTCGGTAGAATGGTGCATGCAAGAAATAAATCTACTCCCTCCGTTCCTAAATATAAGTTTTTTTAGAGATTTCAATATAGACTACATACGGAGCAAAATGAGTGAATCTACACTTCAAAATAGGTCTATATACATCTGTATGTAGTTTGTACTGAAATCTTTAAAAGGACTTATATTTAGGAACGGAGGGAATAGTACGTAGTGTAGCTTCTGGGGTGTGTGTGTGTGTACGTGGCTGTACACGTGCTGCTCACAGCCAACTTGTAGTCCACTATATAAGGACCGGCGTCCTTCAGTTGTAAGATCAAGCACGCCAGCTTCAAATCTGAGTAGTACTAGTGAGCATGCATGTATGTGTGCGTGTAGACTGCATATGCAGCTGCAGTTTACTAGAGTCTAATTTGATAATAAAAATTCGATTGCGGCTTCGGCAAGAATTTAAAGCACACATTTGTAATCATATTATCGATTTTCTTACAACCTGTCACCGTATGTCTAGGTGTATCCCATGTTCTAGCTATTTGATCTAGTAATATGAACCAGACATTCATTCATCAGTCATCAGTAGTAACTAGTAAATGTGCACGTGCAATCGCACGTAACCATACTAAAAAAATGTTAATATTTTATTTTAATCCTAGGAGGCTAGGGTTTTTACAAGAGGAGAGATGCGACCTGGGTTGCCGCCGCCATTAACTTGTGGTTCAAGGCAATCTTAAGTTGCTAATCCTTTCTTCCGGGCTCTCTCCTGTCGCTGGGCGCATGGCAAGCCTAGTGGGCCTACCAGCTGGGTCACTGTCGGGCTCCCTGTGGTGTATGACACCGTCACCCACTTAGGCCCCGTTCGGAACAGATGTGTAGAATACAAAGGAACCAAAACCTTTACAGGAATAGGATTGAGGTGCTAGTACAAACCCATGGGACAGAGACACAAGGGAAGTAGAAAATCAAGACGTTCGCTTCACAGGAAAGGGAAAATGGAACATGCAAAAGTTTGGGACCCACCAATCGCATCACATGACAGAAGCACCCATGTTGTGGGCCTCTAGTAGTAGCTTTTCCTGTGTCTCGCCTCGAGACTCCGCCCAGAAAAGAGCTCCAGGCAGATGTTTTATTTCCCGTGAAATCAGAGGCTACAGAAACTTTCCTTCGGAATTAGAGCAGTTCCTTCCTGCGATCCAAACGCTACTCCTGTAAAATTTTCCTCTGTTTTTACTTCCTGCACTTTTCCTCCACAATTCCTTCAAACCGAACGCGGCCTTATTTATGTTGAAAACCACTCACGTCTTATGGTTTACCAAATCAAATCATGTCTTTTTAGGTAAGTCAATGAGTGTTGGTTTTTAGAAAAAGTAAGTACTACCTTAGATCCAAATTAATTGACACAACTTTAGTTATTAAAGCTTCTATCTCTACTTACCAAATAAATCCACGTGACTTGCACTCAAAATGTAGGGGAACATTTTATCATCTCGAGCACTCTTGGTATCATTTTCTAGCTTGGAAAAAATTAAAAACTTATCAATTGTTATTTTCAAGCAAATCATGTACGCTCAATGCAAAAAAGAAGAAGAAGTAATGAACGAAAATTTGCAATCAAATTCTGTTGGACAGAATGCACGCACCCTAATACTATTCACGCAAGAGCTACATTACTGTAACCGTGTCGGTCCCATCACGGGTGGTCCTTCAGGAAACCGACGGGAAGTTCGTTGACCTGCGCCGGGAATTGCTCCTACACGAAATGGCTGCCCGCCGGGACGAAGGCGACCTTCAGGTCAGGCACGAACCTGTCCATCATGCCGCCCAGCTGGGTCGCCCTTGTCCAGGGACCCGTACGCCATTCGGAGCGGGTACCCGAAGCCGGAGTTCTCGTAGAGCGCGGCGTACTGGTCGAGGTCCTCCTCGGTGAACCACTCCGTCATGGCGCGGCGGCGGCTCACGGCGGCCGCAACGGGACTTCAGGTGAAAAGATATTCCTCTGCGGGTGGAGTAGTCAGTCAATGTAAATTACTAAATGCACACAGAGTATGGTTTAGGTTAAGCCTAGGTGTTAGATTGTGTTTAGTGGGTCTAATCAGACGGTGATAATGGGTCCGTGTACGTTTTGTGGGGTGGGTTTAGAGAAGATAATGTTTGCTTTTTTATTATTATATTAGCAGTGGAGATAAAAAAATAAAAACTCCTCCTTTGTCTTTTCAGACTAGTAAAAAAAATTCCTCCTTTTGCTCTCTCCTGTCGTCTCCCTCTTCCCCTCCCCAATCTCTCACGCGCGTCCGCCTCGCCGCCGTCCCGCCGGGAAGATGGCCGCGTCCGGGTCCGGGTCCGGGGGGCAGATCCAGCCGCTCAAGATCCCGGACGCCGTCGTCGCGCTCGCCCAGGCCGCCGCCAAGGCCAACAACAACAGCAGCGCCGCCGCCGCCGCCACCGACAAATGTACGTATCTCCGAGGGCAGCCAGCACCCGTTCCTGCTGTCGTATTGGTCAGTGGACTTGGCCGCCGGCGAGATCTCGTTCTTGGTTCCTGATTCGTTTGTTCGTTTGTTTGTCCGCAGATCTCCCGGGGTGGCCACTCTTCTCGCCCCCCAAGATGCAGCTCACCAAGTGCGCCAAGTGCCCCCGGGAGTTCTGCTCCTCCGTCGCCCTCCGCCGCCACACCCGCATCCACCGCCGCGCCCTCAAGATCGACAAGGTATAAGCAGCAGCCCCCATTCTGTCCTCATTTTTTTCATCTCCACCTTCAGTTCAGTTCAGTTGGGTGTGAAAATCACTTTACCTGGATAACATTGGCTGGTGTTAACATGTACTACAGTACTACTAGACTGCTTTAGTTTTCGTTCTTTTCAAGGGTAATGCCAATGGCACTAGTTTATTCATTCTTAGAAAGCTTCATTTTTTTGAGTTTTCGTTTCATTTTCTTTCTTTTTAAGGGGAATGCCAATCTCACTAATTCATTCTTTTTTTAAATGAATTAGATTACGCTTGAAACCTTATCAAGAGAATATGATTAGGTACACACGGTTTTCATTAAAAAAAGATTAAGTAGTTCGTACAACAAACGCAGGAAGAAAGAAATACATGCATGCGCCGAAACTAACAAATTAGCATGTTAAAATCTTAGCCAGCTTTAGCAGCTATCCACACGTCTGACAACATGTATGTGTGCTAGTTCAATTCACGGATAAGCCCATCCATTACTTTCACATAAAAAATAAAAAAACTTCCTTATGGGTGATGAAGTGAGCAGCTAGTTCAACGCTCGAGTAGGAAGCTTGAAGTGAGCAGCGAATCGACTGACAGAAGTTTTTGGTCAGTCGACTGGCTGAAAAACCAAAATGTCAACTTACACCGCTTGTCCCGTTTCTATCAACCGAGTTTGTACCTTGCCCTCATGCAAAAAGAAAAAAGAAAGAAAAAAAACCTCTCACAGGATCAATCTCCTTTCCCTGTTGCCTCTAACTCTCACTTCGACGCGCGAGCGGATAGAAGGTGATTCCCGCCTCTCGTCCTTTGTGCAGTAGGTTCTCGCCTCGCGGCGACGTCGCTACGACAGTGTCATCTTGAGTAAAAGATCTTCAACTTCAATCCCACTTCGATGACGCTTCTTGCGGCATTGTTCAAGAAAAATGCGAGTTTTCGCCCCGGTGTTATCTGGACGCGGAGCTGGGCAAGAAGCTCTGGGACTACACCCTCGACCTCGTCGCCTGATCTGATCGATACTAGATATGCATCTACTCCTGATATCGAGAGACGAGATGAAGGATGGGAGGACGGAGATACGGCATCTATCTGGGCTCTGAGATACTCCTCTCCTTTCTGCAGTTCCTGTGTACTGTATATATATGGGGATGAAATCAGAATCGAGCACACACTATATTTCTGTTCTATATGTGGTGTATATATCCATTTCCTCAAAGTATAGTGTTTATTTGTTGTTCAATCAAGAGTGTTCTTTTTTATCGTGCTAGTGTTGATGTAAACATATTATCAGATCAATAAAGTTGAGTGAATTTTGCCCCTGAAAAGCATTGGCTATTAAAAGGAGCATAGATGTTTGAATGTTTCTGATTTATTGTTAAATATTGTTTTAGAGAAACATATATACGTGGCTTTGGAAATTTAAGAATGGATGGGCCAAGGAAATGGAAATAGTGCACTTTGTGTCCAGGTGAAAACCTCTTTTCCGTTCTAAATGGGCCGGGGCGGTAGTGGTGTGGCTTTTCCTCAAAAAAAAAAAAAAAAAAAAAAGGGAGTGGTGTGGCCTGCATCCTCAAATTTTTGGGGGAGCACATCAAACGCACAGGCCACGCACAACCAAACGCCATGTTTTGCACATTCATAGCTTTAAACCCAAACTGCATGGCTATCAAACGCCAGGCATGAAAGTGCTCACTGGTGCAATGCAGGGTACCAAACAAAAACAATGTGCATTACATGATTTTCATGTCTTGTGGTGATGAGGACTCGGCTGCCGAGGCCACCATAGCCAAAGGGAGTCATTAGCAATTTGTTCCATGCCTCGACTCCCCACAGATCGTCGAGCACAAGAAGGAATTTCTTGTTCTCGATGGCATTCTTGAGAGCATCGACAAGTAGGGCCCTGTTTAGAGCCCCACTTCCTCTAGGCAGGTCTCCCCCAGCGGCAGCGATGGCTGTACTTAATAGCTCAACATCGGTGAAATCATGTGTGATGCTAAGCCATATCTTCTTAGTGAACTTGCCTTTGATACCCTCGTCATTGAATAACCTTCTTACCAAGGGTGGTCCTTCCAATCCCACCGACACCAACTATTGCGACAACCATGAGGCGACCAATCTTGTCGCCACCCGCCTCCCTTGTAAGTAACTCCATGAGTGCTGTTGTGTCCTCCACGATCTTCTCGCCGACAACACCTGACCGCTCCATCAATGAATCCGTTTTGCGGTTGGTGGCGAGAGATCGAGTCGGTTTTTGGTCCTGGTAGGCTTCTAGCTTGGCAAATTTAAATTTATTGCCCCGCTCGCAGATGCTGTCCAGCTCTTTGTTCAATGCCTTGATGCTGGTGCCAATGTCGTGGGCATGGAGAGGATTCCGCGTGCAGTAGAGAAGGGGGTTAGGACACCCCTTGTCCTTGGATGGACCATGCTCCATGGCCTTGAGCTGACAAAGGTCGAGGATGTCGGTGGCGAGGTACGTGGCACGCTTCAGTTAGCTCACCCACCCCCGCACACTCTCATTGGTGATGTTCCTCCTATCAGCATCAGCAAGGAAACTCTTGAGGTCCCTAAGATTGGTGCTCAGGTCTTCGATTTCGCCGGTCACGCCGATGAGCATGGCCACCTCCTCTTTGGCCATTTCGGCGAGCATGCTGGTCACGTAGGATGCCAAAGCATCCAGAACCCAGGCCATTAGTTGCAGGGCTCGGTCGTTTGAGGTGGTACTGGAAACAAGCGTGCGAACAAAATTAGACCTCCTTATTACTTCCTGTTACACATTAACCAACGACAACATGCTAAAAACTGTTTCATACATGTCCCCATGAAAAAAAAAAGGATGATGAGATTCGGTCACTAGAAACTAGCAACAATTCAAAAGGGAAAAAAAAGGAGCGGGTACAAAAAATTACCTTGAAATAAAACAAAGGAGGAGGCAACTAATCACTTCTAGAGAGAAGAATAAAATAGCCACAGTAGTGTGGTGGAGCTGAAATCCATTAAGTACTACCTTGAATCAAATGGACTAATGAATGACCCTTGCTGTCTGAGCAGCAGTGGTGAGCAGCGAACGAGGGAGATATATATCCGGCAATCAATCATCAACGCACGCTGCTTGTAGTACCTCCCTTCGCTCTCGCTGTTTCTGCTTGCGGGTCCGGAGAGCACACACAGCCTGTCGAGCTCCGGCATGAATGCCGCCGGTGAAGTGTCACATGGCATTGAAGACGACCTCGTCAGTCTGGGGATTCGAGAGCTCCCTTCTAACCCCTGCTCGACAGGCGGGTCGTTGATGTGTTAGAAGGGAGCTCGAGCGGCGTCGCCTTCGTTGCCATGTGACTATATATTGCACAGCGGCATTGATGGCGGACGGCGACGGCAGGTGGACCGGACGCTACTACAGAAGGAAGACAAGTCAAGCAACACGCTAACAGCACTCTGAATTTGTCTCTGTGTCTCTCAATTTGGAAATTTAAGAATGGATGGGCCAAGGAAATGGAAATAGTGCACTTTGTGTCAAGGTGAAAACCTCTTTTCTGTTCTAAATGGGCCGGGGCGGTAGTGGTGTGGCTTTTCCTCAAAAAAAAAAAAAAGATAGTGGTGTGAAATTTTTGGGGGTGCCGGTTCGGTTGGTAGGAGTGTGTAGTGGGAAGAGGTGAGCACATTAGAACAACCAAACGCCATGGTTTGCACATTCATAGCCTTAAACCCAAACTGCATGGCTATTAAACGCCAGGCTGAAAGTGCTCACTGGTGCAATGCAGGGTACCAAACACAAACATTTTACCCTTCATCAGCTCAACCTGTCTCAAGCCGGCCACAGATGCAAATAGACAAAAAAAATCTTTACGAGCAACCAAATGCATCAAAGGAAAAAACATGTAAAAGCGATCGGCCTGAGTCCCGTCCTGCATACAGCCGATACGGCGCAGCACCGTATAGATGATTACCTTCCATATTAGTGTGATTGTCTAAATAGTGGTTTATCAAGCCATGCTAGTGATTTACTCACCTGAATAAATTTTAAGACCCTCGCAAAAAAAAAGAATAAATTTTAAGAATTTTATTTGGTAATCAGTTGGTAAAAATTTATCGTCTTGCCAAAAAGAACAAAATTTTATTTATTTAGTAATCTATAAAAGACAAGGGAGAAGGGGGGGTGTTGGACGGAGGAGGACGGCAGAACCTTACGTCCTTTTCAAGCAGGAGAGGAGATGTATTACCGCCGACCAGGTCACCGCCGGCATCTCCGCGTCCGGCCTCACCGCCATAGTCACCGGTACCCACCCCTTCTCGCCCTTCTACTCCCACGCCGCCGCTGCTCTCTCCCTGATTCCATTTGATTCGGTGACAGGTGCGTCGAGCGGGATCGGCGCGGAGACGGCGCGGGTGCTGGCGGCGCGCGGGGCCCACGTCGTCATGGCCGTCCGAAACCTCGCCGCCGCCGACACGGTGCGCCAGGCCGTCCTCTCGGAGACCCCCGCCGCCAGCATCGACCTGATGGAGCTGGACCTCTCCTCCCTCGCCTCCGTCCGCAACTTCGCCGCCGACTTCGCCGCCAGGGGCCTCCCGCTCAACATCCTCATGTACATACGCCTGCCCGCCCCACTTGTCTCTTAACACTGAGCTGCTTCCAATTCCAATCATGCCAGGGGTCATACATACTGTCGCTGTGCAGTTGGTGAGGACCATTCATTCATTCAGGTTTCTGTCAACATAGTGTGGATTGGACTATGACATGTTGGTTTGAGTAACTGCTGCAACTAGTAGATCAGATCAGTGCAGGAAAGTTTCACAGGGTGGGTGGGAGAAAGGTATTACTGTGGTTGGTTATCTGTAGCTCATGGACAGCCTTGCAGAATCCCAAATTTTACAGAGCCTATCGGCATGGGGAATTTCATGGAGGGGTAAGCTGTGGTTTGTAACAGCTCACTCTAGGGCAAGTGTGCTGGCAAAAGTTAGTCATAGTGATCCTGAATACGTAGTACAAGATTATGCTACTGGTTCTACCTTTCTTCAGTAATATTCTGACCTGGTGTTTTTTTTTTCAATCGTGTATTGAAGCAGCCTAGTGTCTTTCCTTCTTGCTGGCTTGCACGTTTGTTGAAGCATATTGTAATAGCTCATCATGTTCCCTGATTACATACATGATGCTTTCTCTGGCAGCAACAACGCAGGGATAATGGCGACCCCTTTCTCCCTCTCAAAGGATGGCATCGAGATGCAGTTTGCAACTAACCATGTCGGTATGATTTTGTATGCCTTTCTATGCCTTAATCTAAGTTTGTATTCCCCAGGCAGCGAGGTTGACTTTGTAAGCCTTAATCCAAGTTTGAATGGCCCCTTGATGTATCAACATTGCTGCTCTTGCCAGCCCTTCTGAACCCTATCATCACCAAACAAATGAATATTTGCTGCCAATCCTAGAACAGTACAAAACCTGCAAGTTATCTCAGCAGACAGTTGCAAGCTTGTAATTTCTACTTCTCCTAACCCTTCTAGTTCATGTCTGTTTCACCTAACTCTTCATGTCATAATATCCAGGGCATTTTCTTTTGACACATCTTCTGCTGGAGACCATGAAAAAGACCTCTCGTGAATCAAACGTGGAAGGAAGAATTGTTAATGTTTCGTCAGAGGGGCACAGGTTTGCATACAAGGAAGGCATCCGTTTTGCCAAGCTGAATGACGAGGAAGAGTATGTGATTACCGTGCAGTCATTATGTTTTCCCATACCATTTACTTTATTTCAAGACAAATGAGTCACTTGCTGTTTCAACCTTGTGTTGTGCAGGTATAGCACCATTGCAGCATATGGACAGTCAAAGCTTGCAAATATTTTGCATGCTAATGAACTTGCTAGGAGATTTAAGGTATGTCTCGTTCCGTTAAGATTTTGTGGTTGTCACATTGCGCCATGTCTTGGTTAGTATTATTCGAGCTTGTTAGATCCAACGTGCTCTATGTCCGTGGTTTTTCCAACAATGAGTACTTGTGCTAGTAAGCACTGTCAGTTGCATTTTTTCTAAGAGTCTGCAGTTAGACTCTAAAATCGCACCACTTTCTGAAATAACGAAAGATGAGCTGTTGTTCCACACGATCTTCATGTCACGGTTTCATTTGTTTGACTGGTTATCTGGGTCTAAAATTGTCAGAGAACAATCTGCATCCAAACCCATTGTCTGAAAGCTGAAGTGTTTGCTATTAACTGGTTTTGTCTGTTTTCAGTTCTTTATCAATACTATATATAGATTTGTGTTGATCCCAAGTACGTCAAATCATGATTCATGATGCAAGAAATATTTTGTTGAACAGGAAGAAGGTGTCAACATCACTGCGAATTCTCTGCATCCTGGATTTATCATCACGAACCTTCTTCGCCACCACAGCATCATAGATGGTAAACATACTTAGCAGCAGATACAATGCAGTGCTCCTCCTTTCATACAAGAAATCGTCTCGATTCAAGTTTCTTCTTGCTTTGAATAATTCCTGGCATTTGCGGCAACCCAAAAAGAGAACATGGCAGACAGCACTTGAAACAGTGCAAATAGCTACCATCTGTTGAACTAATAAAATGATACAACTGCTTTTGTTGGTTAAAATCAGACCTCCATGGTCAAGGGCTTCTTTCGAAATTTTAGCTTGACTGATATCATAATAATTTTTTTTGTCGTATGCAGTTCTGCATCGGACGCTTGGTAAACTGGTGATGAAGAATGCCAAACAGGTACACTTTGGCACTATGTTCAGTCTTCTTCACAGGGTGCTGTGTCCATCATTTTACAGTGTTATTACAGAGTCTCCATCGTGTTAAAGATATAGTACTAGTATGATTTTAGCATGCACGGTCTGCTAGGTAAAGATGTAGTTTAGCATGTACGGTCTGCTAGGTGACTAGAGTGTTATTGTATTGGTAGTACAGATCTAGAGATCTCAGTGAGTGAGTCATTTGTTAACATGGGCTATGTTGGAAGTCATTTGGCATTGTCCATTCTAGCTTGCCTCCTGGATCTCTTGTTTGACATACTACTAGGATCTCTCGCGGTGATTTGATTTGGTTTGGATTTGGATTTGGGAATTGGAACGACAGGGGGCTGCGACGCAGTGCTACGTGGCGCTGCACCCGGACGCCAAGGGGGTGTCGGGGAAATACTGGAGCGACAGCAACCTGTATGAGCCGAGTGAGAAGGCAAAGGATGCGGAGCTGGGCAAGAAGCTGTGGGACTACACCCTCGACCTCGTCGCCTGATGGTCGATAGAAGCCGAGGAGATGAGATGGAGGATGGGAGGAACGCAATGTAATCTATGTAATGTACAACAAATACCTGACTAACTGGGAATACTCGTAGAAAAAAAATGCTAATTATAAGATGGATACTGGAATTAGTCCAGACAGGAAAAAAGCTAGTAACGTTTTTTATTCCTAAACAAACTTGTAAGATAGTGAAAGCATCATATTAAGATACAAAGACAATAACTGGACTCTTTGCCTGGTCTCGGAGTACAGTACAGCATGTGCCCTGATAAGTCCATGGTGCTGGCAAGGTCTGGTTCAGTTGACATCCTCTGTTTTTATCTTCATTGTCAGAATGCTACTCCTCTGATTAGTATGATGAACAATTGCCATACTACTATAATTATCATGTACTCCCTCCGTTCCTAAATATTTGTCTTTCTAGAGATTTCAACAAGTGACTACATGCGGAGCAAAATGAGTGAATCTACACTCTAAAATATGTCTATATACATCCGTATGTGGTAGTCCATTTGAAATCTCTAAAAAGACAAATATTTAGGAACGGAGGGAGTAGTCATTTGCTGCATTTCTTGGTGTGATATGTCCATGTATACTCAATGTGCTAGTTGCCTCTTTCACTAGAGAACACTCGTACGAAGCGTTTGGTTCAGGTCAGGTAACGTTTTCAGATTTGTAATCAGAATGCAGTGTATTAGGCTGGGGGTTGGCTGATTATGTGATGTGTTTGGTTCGACGAAGGGTTGGTGTCCCTGCCGGCATGCTTGCTTGCGACAAAGAAGGGGGAAGTCCGGCAAGCATGGCTGCTAGCGACGGAGAAGGGGGGGATCCGGCGCAGAGTTGTTGCTCGCGAGAAGAGGGAGGCCTGGCCGGCACTGCTGTTCGTTGTAGGGATGGGGAGGTTCGGCCGGCGTCACTGCTCATTGCGGCGAGGGGAGGGGCGGCGGGGTTCGGCCGTCGTCGCTGCTCGCGGCCGTCGAAGGGAGAAAAGTCCGGCCGTGGAAGGGAGAGAATCGTGGTGGAGGCGACAGGCGGGACTTCCTATCTGCCGCATTCTGCGGCAGAATGTCGAAGGTTCTCACAGGTTAGTCGCACGACTGGGCCGGCCCACGAAGGCAGCACGGTGTGTAAAAAAAAGGAACAAAAAAACTAACAGCGACAGCTGGGATTCGAGCTCGCGATCGTGCTCTTGTATACAAACCTAGCTAGCCACCACGACTGATTCAAGTTCGTGGTAAAATGCCAATGCGAACACTTTAGAACTAGCCACACGGCAGATATGCATTATTTTCCCTTTTTAAATCTTTTCTTGTAAATTCTGAATATATTTTTTTAAGTCCAAACGTATTTGGCAAAACCACACACAAGTTTAATTTTTTTTATCAATTATTCGAATTTGTAACCAAATTTTAAAAACAGGAACAATTTTGAAAAAGGGAACATTTTTAAAATTCCGACCAATTTTGATAAACACGAAAAAAAATGAAGTTTAAAAACCGTGAATGTTTTTTTAAATTGTGAACCAAATTTAAAAAAGAAATATGTTTTGAATTTGTGAAAAAATCTTGAAAAAATGGGAACATTTTTTCAAATTCTGAACAATTTTTTACAATCACGAACATGTTTTGAAAAAATGCCAACAATTTTTCAATTTCTGAATAATTCTTAAAAAAAGGAACATTTTTTAATTTGTGAACATATTTTGAG
This sequence comes from Thinopyrum obtusiflorum, assembly GCA_036873465.1. Lineage (NCBI taxonomy): Eukaryota > Viridiplantae > Streptophyta > Magnoliopsida > Poales > Poaceae > Thinopyrum > Thinopyrum obtusiflorum. The sequence goes on along the minus strand of JAAAWM010012141.1, from coordinate 122,731 downwards.
AATAGGAACATTTAAAAAAAAAGGAACATTTTTTGAGAATCATGAACAACTTTTAAAGATGTGAACTATTTTTGAATCTGCAAACAAATATAAAAATGGAAATGTTTTTGAATTCGTGAACAAATTTTGAGAATGTTTAAAAGATGTGAACAATTTTTGAATGTGCGAACAAATTTTAAAAAGGGAAACTTTTTAAATTTGTGAACAAATTTTGAAGAGAAGAACAGTTTTTTTAATATGAACATTTTTGGAAAAAGTGGACATTTTTGCATCTGCGAACAAATTTCAAAACTCTGAACAAAATTTGGAAAGAGCAAACATGATTTGTAATTTGTGAACAATATTTTGAAACAGGAACATTTTTTGAAGTTATAGACATTTTTTGAAATGCTGAACATTTTTTCGAAGATGCAAAGATTTTTGAAAAAATGAGGAACATTTCTTAATTTGTGAAGAAAAATTATAAACAAGAACATTTTCGTAACTTCTGAACATTTTTAAATTTTTTTAATTTCCGAAAACAAAAAAGAGAAGGAAAAGGAAATAAAAATAAAATAAAAAATGAAATAAAGAAACAGAAAAAGAAAAAAGAAAAATAAAGAATGAAACAGAAAAAACGTGATTGAAAGAAAAATAAAAAGGAAACAGAAAAAACCCAGTGAAAACCGGTTCAGGAACCTTCTAGAAGGTTCCCAGAACCGCTCAGGAACCTCCTAGAAGGTTCCCAAAACCGGATACTGTAGCGCATATGTGATCTCGTAATTGGGCCGGCCCATCTTGGTCGCTACTCGCTCGGGTCTGTGCGAAACAGGGACAACTTGACGCACCGTGCGTCCGTTAGGAAATTCCGCGACAGGCGAGGTCGGTATCCACAAGGTATACCCCGTTTTGGGCTTTACGAAGCGGCGTATCAGATTACAGACGATTGAAACTGGCCCAGCCGTACCAGACGCTGGTAACATTTTCGCTAAGCGGTGTAATCGGAAGACGGTGGAAAACTGCCGAACCAAACGCGTCGTATATGTGTGTTCTTTGTTGTCTTATATACTAATTGATACTTCCTCTGTTCCTAAATATAAGTCTTTTTTTACAGATTTCAAGTTGTTTCAAGTTTTTCCAGATTGTTCCTGGAAACTGTTGCGGCGAAGAACTCATTTCTGCATTTTGCAATTTTTGAATTTGTTTTCTAGTGTGCATACCTTGTAGTCTATGGCACTCAACACAATGACCTTTACCTTCTGAACTTCTTTTTTGCACGATATACCAGATAGTGAAATGATATGGGCGCAACGTAATGTACGAATGTATTATCATCCTAAAACTAGTGATTGGCATCTACACGTTGAGCAAAGATAAAATGCACATGTCGTTTGTCGTTTAGCCATGCCCAAAAAAAAAAACTATAGATCGATGGGGATGAAATCAAAGGCAAATACACAATATATTTTTCTATTCTGTTTGTATATATCGATTGTGCGATGTGGATGAAGATTCAAATCACATTTTCTTCACTTGTCCCTCGGCGCAAGTTCTTTGGAGTTGCTTGAGGGAAGTGGTGGGAGGCAGGTGGTGCCATACTAACTTCCCGAATCTCTTCCTGGAAGTTCAATCCCATCCTACTTTCGTGTGTACATCTCTTTCGGTAGGGGCTGGGGTGCTCACCTGAACGCTCTGGATTATTCACAATAAACTGGTGATTGAGCATGTGATTCCTTTTCGATCCAGTAACGCTATTTACAAAATGTGTGACTTCTTGTAGCTCTGGAACCGCTTAGCAAGTGGCATGATGCTGGCACCATTGACGAGCTCTCCTTCGGCCTTCATTTTGTGGCATCGCGACTGGCTCCTCCTCTTCCCCCTCCACCACCTGAGACTGACTAGCATGTTACTTTGGATTTAGCGGTGCGTTGTGCCGAAGCCCTAGCAAGACTAATTTATTTTCATTTTCATTTCTTTTCTTCAGCCTGAACTTATGTATCTGTTGAACTTTGGTGTGGTGGTTGATTTATACTATAACGTGGGCGAAACCCTCTTTCATCTATATATCCATTTTCTCAAAGTATACTACCACATCAAACTCACCAAACAAAGACATATTTGCTGCCCATCCTAGAACAATACAAAACCTGCAAATTATCTCAGCAGACAGTTGCAAAGTTTCAATTTCAACTTCACCTAACCCTCCTAGTTCGTTTCTAAATCACCTTACTCTCATCGATGTTGAGGATATCGCTTATCGTTAGCATTTCGATCGGCTGAGGATTAGAGATAAGCGGAAATCAGACGATTAATTGATTTTACCGGTCGACTATTAATCGGTCAGTTTTTGGTTGCAATTCCAGGTTCCAAGCACTAAGGGCAGTGCTGAAAATATGCATTAGAGGCAATAATATTTGTATTACTATATTTCCATGTTCATATTTAAGAGTTTATATTTCATGCTATAACTCCTATGATCCTGGAATATGCGATTCAATGGAAAACTCATATGCACGTGTGGAATAATAAACGGTAAATCAAAGGTTTCCTAGTCTCGCCTCTAAGACTAGCTCAAGTGTTGTTGGTGATCACATTTTTCGGATCTTTGGATATCGTTAAGTGTAACGATAGTCCTAAAATAACATTGAGATTATGACGTTGTAAGAACAATCATATTGAATCGATCCTATCTTGTCTGTTATACTTTGTGATTATATCGTCTGAAATCATTTGTTATAACACGGATTGTTAGCATGTGTTTTAGTTCCTTAGACGATGAGAGTATCTCAGTCACTTCCTACCAGATGGTGGGCTTTGGGGTTGCTCAAACGTCATCTGTAACAAGGTGATCATAAGGACAACTTTCAGGCTCACCGGAAAGTTTGACAAGTGACCGGATAGCTCAAGAGTGAGATTTTCTCCTTCGAAGATGGCGAGATATTCTTAGGGCCCTCTCGGTGTGATGGCATCCATCATCGTCTGGCCACACATAGGTAACTACGTCATGGGGATGCCGGAACACGTTAACGAGAAAGAAGAACAAAACCGGTAACGGGAGCAACGTTATAGTGAGCATGGTGATGACTCAGGACAATGCCGATGGATACCTGGTTTTGTAAAGTATCGCGAAGAAAAGGGAACATCACATGATAACCAAAGGTTCACTTGAATATCATTCGTGTAATCATAGGGACCGATATGGATGTCCATAGTTCCGCCATCGGTCATTGAACGAAGGGGTTTCGTTCATGTCTATGATTTACCGAACCTACGGGGTCACAAGCTTAAGGTAACCATGATATCTTGAGTGTTAGTGGGACGGGAGTGATGAGAATATATTTGTGAAATAGTTTCATTAATATCCGGAATAGTTCGGAGAGGTTCCGGAAGCGTTTCGGGGTCACCGGAAGGGTTTCGGTGAGTACCGGGTATTACCGATAAATATATATAGGTGGAAAATGTTTCTAGAGATGTTAAATTATATATATAACGGTCTGAAATTATTTAGATCATTTTATATTTAATTTAAATATCAACAGGCCTAAAAAAGGCCAAGAGAAGGCAACTTGGGCCACAAAGGCCCAAGTGGGAAGAGGCGCCCCTTCCCTAAGGAAGGAGGCCAAATAGGAGTGGGGGAGGAGTCGAACTCCTCCTCCCCTTGGCTGGACGCTTTCCATCCTTGGTGGCAGCCCTCTCCCTCCCCTGTAACCTATATATACTAGAGGATTTCCACCCTAGGTTAACACAAGATTTGGAGCCTCCTCTAGTTGATCTAGTTCTAGTTCTTGTTGGTCCTAGTTGACTAATTAGTACTAGCCCTAGCCACCTCTAATCCTTATAATTATAAGCCCCGTGTGGTTCTAATCTCCTCCCTCTAATTCTCCGGCGATGATTAGCTCTGGACGGCGAAGCACTGCCGAATCGTGAAGACCGTACGCTTGCAACCAAGTAGAGATATCGTGCTTTTGGTCTTTCGTTCGAGAGCGGTTCGCGGGATCGTCATCGACATTCGAGGGACTTCAAGTACGATCTACAGCAACTCGTCTACTTCCATTGCAATCCTGGAGTCGGTAACGATCATTGATCCAAACCCGTTATGCGTCTTCATATTGTTCCTGGGTGATCGTAGGGCGATTGTTTTTCTTTTCTACTATGTTTCCCAACAGGCAGCCCGGTGCATGTAGCTCCCACTTGGTAGGGTCCGGGGAAGGGTTCGAGCACTTTAGGTCTACTGTACGCAGCCTTCCCTACATTTATGTAAGAGACTGTTTCCAGGACTTGAATCCGTGACCTCATAGTCACAAGGCAGCAACTTTTACCACTGCGCCAAGGCTCCCCTTTCAGGTTCCAAGCACTAATAAGATAAAAATGGAAACAATCATCAGTGTGCTCTAAGATCTTAAATGGGACAACACTACATCAATACATAATTACATGTTACATGTCAAACTGTGAGTCAGTAACAAATAAAATAGGAAAACACTACAACACATGTCCTATCGAACGGGGGATGAAGTGTGATTTGTGGGAGGCTACCGAAAAGGAAGGCCCTGTTTTGAGGTTTCTAACCACAGGGGTTCGGCCGGTTAATCTCCAGATTCCTGATTAATCATGTTAGAGCGATAAATCAGCCCATATGATAAATAACATAGATAAGGTATAATCTTAGCGGTCATCCAACGATAAGTGATAACGGTGAATCAGACGATATTTTGAACAATGCTCTCATGTCATAATATTCAAGACATTTTCTTTTGACACATCTTCTGTTGGAGACCATGAGAAAAGACCTCTCGTGAATCAAATGTTGAAGGAAGAATTGTTAATGTTTCATCAGAGGGGCACAGGTTTGCGTACAAGTGCTACTTCTTGAGATTGCATTGGTTTTTCCCTTGAAGAGGAAAGGGTGATGCAGCAAAGTAGAGATAAGTATTTCCCTTAGTTAGAGAACCAAGGTATCAATCCAGTAGGAGACAATGCACAAATCACCAATACCTGCACAAACAATCAAACACTTGCACCCAACGCGATAAAGGGGTTGTCAATCCCTTCACGCTCACTTGCAAAAGTGAGATCTGATAGAGATAGATAAAAATAAACAAAAGATAAAGTAAATATTTTTAGGGTTTTTGGTTTATAGATCTGAAAATAAATGTTTGCAAAATAGTAGATCGGAAAGTAATATGATGGAAAATAGACCCGGGGGCCATAGGTTTCACTAGTGGCTTCTCTAAAGATAGCAAATAATACGATGGGTGAACAAATTACTGTCGAGCAATTGATAGAAAAGCGCAAAGTTATGACGATATCCAAGGCAATGATTATGAAATATAGGCATCACGTCCGTGTCAAGTAGACCGACTCCTGCCTGCATCTACTATTATTACTCCACACATCGACCGACTCTTACCTGCATCTAGAGTATTAAGTTCATGAAGAACAGAGTAACGTTTTAAGACGGGCAGCGGTGTGCTGGTGGCGGACGGACTCGGCGGCGTGCTAGAGGCGGCGGCGCGAGCTACAAGCAAGGTTGGTGGCGGCGCTTCGATGGCTCGGCTAGGCGGCTCCTGGCGAGCAGCGAGCGGGCGGCCACCTGTGGGCCGTGTGGTGAGCGGCGAAGCTCTCCTGGTGGTGCCGGCGTGATGCTGTCTGTGGCGGGGGTGGTCAGATCGGGTCCGATCTGGGCCCTAGGTGTTGGGGTCGTTGCAAGGTCGTCCCTTGGAGTGGGTGACGGTCGTCGCGAACGGTCCTGGCCCTTGCCGGATGTGTGGGGTGGTTGTTGTTCTTCGGCCAGGTCAGAGGTGTTGGTTGGGCTGCGTTCATCTCGGCCGTGTGGTCTTTCGGCGGTCTTTTGCTTGGCGACTACGGCGGCGAGGTGTTGCGGTGGCGGCGGTGCGAGGCTACTGGGGCGGTGCTGACCAATTCCCTCGAGGTGTGGTGAGGTGCGACGATTGGATGAAAATCTGCACGGCTTTTGCCGGGCCGGCGACGATGGCACCCGTGGGTGTCGTTCCCCTCCTTGGAGGCGTCGTCGAGATGCGCTCGCATTGTCCCTCGCCTCGGTTGGAGTTGGTGTTGTCTCCGGGCGAAAGCCTTCATTCAGTGTTGGATCGGCATGATGGCTGCTTCCTTGAAGTCGTTCCTCTGTTGGGGGGGGGGGGGGGGGGGGGGGGGGGGGGGGGGGGGGGGGGGGGGGGGGGGGGGGGGGGGGGGGGGGGGGGGGGGGGGGGGGGGGGGGGGGGGGGGGGGGGGGGGGGGGGGGGGGGGGGGGGGGGGGGGGGGGGGGGGGGGGGGGGGGGGGGGGGGGGGGGGGGGGGGGGGGGGGGGGGGGGGGGGGGGGGGGGGGGGGGGGGGGGGGGGGGGGGGGGGGGGGGGGGGGGGGGGGGGGGGGGGGGGGGGGGGGGGGGGGGGGGGGGGGGGGGGGGGGGGGGGGGGGGGGGGGGGGGGGGGGGGGGGGGGGGGGGGGGGGGGGGGGGGGGGGGGGGGGGGGGGGGGGGGGGGGGGGGGGGGGGGGGGGGGGGGGGGGGGGGGGGGGGGGGGGGGGGGGGGGGGGGGGGGGGGGGGGGGGGGGGGGGGGGGGGGGGGGGGGGGGGGGGGGGGGGGGGGGGGGGGGGGGGGGGGGGGGGGGGGGGGGGGGGGGGGGGGGGGGGGGGGGGGGGGGGGGGGGGGGGGGGGGGGGGGGGGGGGGGGGGGGGGGGGGGGGGGGGGGGGGGGGGGGGGGGGGGGGGGGGGGGGGGGGGGGGGGGGGGGGGGGGGGGGGGGGGGGGGGGGGGGGGGGGGGGGGGGGGGGGGGGGGGGGGGGGGGGGGGGGGGGGGGGGGGGGGGGGGGGGGGGGGGGGGGGGGGGGGGGGGGGGGGGGGGGGGGGGGGGGGGGGGGGGGGGGGGGGGGGGGGGGGGGGGGGGGGGGGGGGGGGGGGGGGGGGGGGGGGGGGGTCCCTGATTCCATTTGATTCGGTGACAGGTGCGTCGAGCGGGATCGGCGCGGAGACGGCGCGGGTGCTGGCGGCGCGCGGGGCCCACGTCGTCATGGCCGTCCGCAACCTCGCCGCCGGCGAAACCGTGCGCCAGGCCGTCCTCGCCGAGACCCCCGGCGCCAGCGTGGACCTGATGGAGCTGGACCTCTCCTCGCTGGCCTCCGTCCGCAAGTTCGCCGCCGACTTCGCCGCCACCGGCCTCCCCCTCAACATCCTCGTGTAAGCCCCCACCCCCCTTGTCGATTCTACTTCCAATCATGCGAAAAGCACTTGATAGTTCAGGTTCAGTCAAGACGAGGTTCAGGTTCAGGCCCCATCGCGATTTCTTGGGACCATTCATTCAGGTTCAGGTTCAGGTTCAGTTAGGGGCTGTCGGCCATTAAATTCAGAGAGCAACATCTGCATCATGAGTGGCACAACAGCAACTTGATAGTTTCAGTCAACATTGAGCAGATTTAATTAATTCCTGGGTTTCTTTTCTACTTCAACTTGGACTATAACATGCTAGTTGGAATATAAATGCTGCAACTAGTAGATCAGTGTATGAAATTCAGGTTCGTACTGATTTAATTCAGGTTCCAGGACAGCTGCTAGTTTGAACCATGTTATAGGAACGGTCAGTTTCGTTTCATGGATGGGTAATTTGATCTGTAAGGGCTAGCTCTGTAGGAATTATGGCGGTCCTATAACATGAAATGGAACTAGCAGGAGGGGTCCCGACATGAGTTAGTCATGCTGGCGACGTACTTGCATATATAGCTATGCCACTTCCTGCACCGCGACGCTTAATCCTGGATAAGCACACGACTCGTGTGTTTAAGTCTAGTACTTTTCGTGATTGCGCATTTGTTCACATGTAAGTACTTATATAATTGATAGCTCACGGCGTTCCCTGATTAGATGATGCTTTCTTTGGCTGGCAGCAACAATGCAGGAGTAATGGCAACCCCTTTCTCCCTCTCAAAGGATGGCATCGAGATGCAGTTTGCAACTAACCATGTCGGTATGATTACCAACTCCCATATACATACCCTGATATAGGACGCTTCGTTTCAACAATAGTGTTGTCAATTTTATTCCAGTGACATTCCCCAGGCAGTGAGGTTGACTTTGTATGCCTTAATATAAGTTTGAGTGGCCCCTTGATGTATCAACATCGGTGTGCTACTGCTGCTGCAGCCTAGCCCTTTTGAACTCTGAATCCTATGATCACCAAACAGATAAATATTTGCTGCCAATCCTACAACAGTACGAAACCTGCAAATTATCTCAACGGACAGTTGCAAAGTTCCAATTTCTACTTCTCCTAACCCTCTTAGTCCGTTTCTACGTCACCTTACTCTTCATGTCATAATATTCAGGGCATTTTCTTTTGACACATCTTCTGTTGGAGACCATGAAGAAGACGTCTCATGAATCAAACGTGGAAGGAAGAATTGTTAATGTTTCGTCAGAGGGGCACAGGTTTGCATACAAGGAAGGCATCCGTTTTGCCAAGCTAAATGATGAGGAAGAGTATGTTATTTCCGTGCAGTCGTCATGTTTTATTTCAAGACAAACGAGTCACTTGATGTTTCAACCTTGCGTTGTACTTGTACAGGTATAGCACCATTGCAGCATATGGGCAGTCAAAGCTTGCCAACATTTTACACGCTAATGAACTTGCCAGGAGATTTAGGGTATGCCTCGTTCCGTTAAGATTTTTTTGTTGTGGCATCGCGCCATGTCTTGGTTTACTAGTATTATTTCGAGCTTGTTAGGTCCAGCAGGCTCTAAAATCACTGCCAGTTGCTTTTTTTTCTCTTATGCTAGCAAGCACTGCCAGTTGCATTTTTTTTCTAAGAGTCTGCACTTAGACTCTAATATCGCACCACTTTCTGAAACAAAAGAAAGCTGAGCGGTTGCTCCACACGATCTTCATGAGACGATTTCATTTGTTTCACTGTTTATCTGGGTCTGAAATTGCCAGAGGACAATCTGCATCCAAACCCATTGCCTGAAAGCTGAACTGTTTGTTGTTATTGACTGGTTTTGTCTGTTTTCAGCTAGTTCTTTATAAATACTCCCTCTGTAAACTAATATAAGAGCGTTTAGAACACTAATTTAGTATTCTAAACACTCTTATATTAGTTTACGGAGGGAGTATGATATATAGATTTGTGCTGAGCCCAAGTAGGTGAAATCATGATTCAATATTTTGTCTAACAGGAAGAGGGCGTTAACGTCACTGTGAATTCTCTCCATCCGGGATCTATCATCACGAACCTTCTTCGCCACCACAGCATCATAGATGGTAAAACAAAAGAAAAAATACTCAGCAGAAATTGAGTGCTTCTTTTGAAATCGTAACGACTGGATTTTTCTTCTGTATCTGCAGTCATGAGCCGGACGCTTGGTAAACTGGTGCTGAAGAACGTCCAGCAGGTGCGCTTCTTTTGCAGCAGTATGCTCAATCTTGACAGGGTACTGTGTCCATTTTAGAGTATAACAACAGGGACTCCATGGCTGGTGTTGAGAAACGATCAAACGGTAGGTGTAGCATTCCGTGTTATAATAACGTGGCCTTGTGATCAGCTGTCGTCATATTGCGTCGATGACGAATTGAGCTTGCTCTGCTGCTGCTGCTGCTGCTGCTATGGCAGACAGCAGCAACTTTGATCCGGGAAATGGCATAGGACGGCGGAATCTGCAGTTGTGGAGTATTACTAGTCTTTTTGTCCTAGGTTTGACGATGTACTACTTACTAGGGACCTCACCTGCACTGCACTGCACATGGTCTGCTGCCTCGGGCAGGCCCCTAATATACTACTATATGATAAGTATATACTTAAGATTTACTACAGAACTAGTTTATTCAGAATGTAAGTAGAAGAGATCCAGATCTCACTGGGTCATCATTTGTTAATACGCGTCTATAGATGTTGAAACTCTGTGGCCAGAAATCAGTCATCATTTTTCCGTCATTTCCACATGGTGCACTCCTCTTGCCTCCAGTCTAGCTAGCTAGCTAGTTTCTCGCTCTTGGGTGATCTGATTTGGATTTGGGTATGGGAATTGGAACAGGGGGCTACGATGCAGTGCTACGTGGCGCTGCACCCAGGCGCGAAGGGCGTGTCGGGCAAGTACTGGAGCGACAGCAACCTGTACGAGCCGAGCGAGAAGGCCAAGGACGCGGAGCTGGGGAAGAAGCTCTGGGACTACACCCTCGACCTCGTCGCGGCCTGAAGAATGCCTGACCTGGTTTGGTTTGGTTTGGTTTGGTTGATCGGGAGCTGAGATGAGATGAAGGATATGGGAGGAACTCAAGCCAGTGGTGTAATGTAATGTACAACAAAAACAGCCGAGTCTGAAGGGGTCTGGTAAAACAGACAGATATATAGGGAGAGAATTTGATTGGTTGATGTGTCTGAATTCCGTCGGATGCAGATGCAGATGCAACAAGAGAATTTGTTGTTGGTGCGGTATGAATATGCTCTCGTCGATACGGTATCTGCGGTGTGAGATACTGGCTCCTTCCTTGTATTCTTTTTGTGAGACAAGGATGGCTCCCTTCCTCCTCCATCAACTAAAGACACGACGCATATTTTGGGACAGAGGGGATACCATTTAGAGCATCCCCAACCGGGGCCTTTACTCTCACATTTGTCCCGGCGGCAAACAGTGCATGGGCCGAAAAACCGCGCCTAGCCAGACCCCACATACCGAGGTCAAATGTCCACACTCTTCAGCACCCCTCAAACCCAACCCATATCGGGGGCGGTTATGAGGCGGTCCAGACATACCCGGACGCCTCCGCCACCACCTCAGACCAAACCCTAGGCCTCACTCTCAACTGCTCTGCTCCACTCCCTTTGAAACTCGAGTGGATTGGCAAGTGGCTAGGGTTTCGTGCAGATGCGGGAAGGAAAGGGGATATTTGTAGGATGGTGGTGGGCTGGATCCGACATGGTGGACGCGTCGTGGCTTGCCTGGGCCTTCCTATATCTGCCGCCGATATGAGCTGGGTTTGAAGGGTGCCGAATAGTCCGGACGTATAGGAACGGGTTTGAGAGATGCAGTTGGGTTATGATTTCGTGACCGGACCGGTCGGACGTATAAGGGTGGTTTGAGGAACCGGGTGTGGATGCTGTATCATAGGGTTTTGTCCGGTGGTTGTGCTCGAGATCCAAGTGGGCCCACTGGTCCGCGTCTTGTTGTTGATGAATACGAGGAGAGGAGAGGAGAGGAGCCCCGAGCCCGTGATGCAGAAGGGGACACGTACGGCAGCTCCAGCTTTGGAGGCGGAGCAGATCGGACGGACGCGAGAGCACGCCGACGTGGAGGAAGCCTCGCCGTCCGTGGCGGTGGCGGTGGCGGTGGCGGAGGGAGATTTTACCAGATGCCGATGCGCTTTTGATTGAGGGAGCGGTGAGAGAGAGGCCACTTATCCGCACGTCCACCTCTCGTCTCCATGGCTTCCTCTCTTCTTCGCCGGAGAGTGCGAGCGTGAGAGACAGAGATGCTGCCTGAGCTGAGCTGAGATTCCTCCCTCCTCTGCTTCCTTCCCTGACCTCAGCTTGCTACCTGGACTGGGCTGGGCTGGAAGCAGGCAGGGGTTGGGGCCATGGCGATGGGGGCGGTGCTCTCCTCCAGCAGAGCAGCCTTCCTCGCCTCCCCGCTCTCCTCCTCCTCCTCTTCCTCTTCAGCAGCAGGTGCGTACCCCAAGCCACAGACACACACACACACACACGACAGATTCTTCAGTCCAGCTCTCTTCATTTCCTTCCTTACTATCTAGTATCTTGATTAGGGGGGAATGGAATGAAATGAATCCACCAACTAGTAGTAAATTATTATACAACAACACACTAGATACTGAATTGACAGTTTCCCAGATTTTTTTTTTTTAAAAAAGGTCGGTGAATCTTGCTTGCTTCTCTCTACTCTTGAGTAAACACTTGGGAGTGCCTCGTTCCGTCCGGAGGATTTTCATATGAAAAACATATGAATGGGACTCATTCCGTCCGGATAAATTTCCGTAGTCGCATTCGGTTCGTAGGAAACAAGTATAAGAATTTCTAAGGATGGCAAGTGCCATCCTGTCACATTCCTACACATTTACTTGTAATTCCTCCGTTTTAGTTTCCTCCAAACCAAACCGAATGAGCGTTCCATCCGCCTCAACACTTAGCTTGGCAACCATAAATGAATGATGAATCAATGCACCTACTTGTGACACTCAAGTTAGTTGTGTGTTGTTTTCCCTTCTACTTCTAGCAGGAGAGATGCCTTCTGCACTTCTGTTGCCTAACCTTTATGCTCAACTGCTGCTCTTACATACATACATACATACATACATACATACATACATACAGGAAAGCAGCAGCAGCAGCAGCATGACACCATGATGATGATCAACTACTCCTCTACGTCGTCGCCACACACCAGGTGGCCGGTGTGCTCCCAGCTCGTTGCCGGGCACACAAACGGCCGGCATGTCGCCAGGAGCACCGGGAACATTCAGCAGCCTCTGCTCAACTCTTCTCCTATGATGAGGCTCTGCAACAACAATGCAGGCCTGGTGAAGAGGAGGCTCCTGTCCAGGGTCGAGTGCTTCCTATCCTCGGACCCAGTCACCAACGGATGGCAGAAACCCAAGAACCTCACTGGCCTCGACACCGCCAGCGTGCTGCAGCCCGAGTACAGAGCGCCTGCCAGAAAGCAGCACAGAGACTGCAGGGCTGAGCAGTACGAAATGACCGGGGCTCCAATGGGCGACGTCCCCGCCGAGGCCGCCGTCCTGGTCGGAGATGCTGTTAACACAGAGGCTGTTACTGCTCCCGCCTGGTGGCAGCAGTTCCCCAAGCGCATGACCATCGTCGTCCTCTGCTTCTTCTCCTTCCTGCTCTGCAACATGGACCGTGTGAGTTCCTCCTTTATTACTGCTTGCTTCCTTCCCTCCCTGGACTTATCTGATTTACCACAATTTAAGGTTGTTGTTGTTTGAGTACTGATCGTTTACTAACTGAAATTCTGCCAGGTCAACATGAGCATCGCCATCCTTCCCATGTCAGCAGAGTTCGGCTGGAGCCCAGCGACCGTTGGCTTAATCCAGTCTTCTTTCTTTTGGGGCTACCTTCTCACTCAGGTACATTGCTATATTCATACCTAGAGCATTTTCTATGCACTTGTTTCTTAGCGTCCGTGCACCTCCGTTTGCAGCCGCATGTGCTTGATTTTAGTTTCAGTTTCAACTAAAATGTACCATGGGCACCGTCCTTGATGTCCTGTTTATCTGAAAAGACAGACAGACACTTGATCTTGTACATTTGCCCTGCAGATTCTTGGAGGCATTTGGGCTGACCGGTTTGGCGGCAAGGTGGTGCTTGGGTTCGGGGTTGTATGGTGGTCTATTGCAACAATTCTTACACCGTTCGCTGCCAAGCTTGGCCTTCCGTTCCTACTCGTCGTGCGTGCTTTCATGGGGATAGGCGAGGTTAGTCTCTTCTACTGCCACTCTACGATACTTTATGCTAATCATCAGACGCGTACACAACATATGGCTCAAAATGGTACAAGGAATGCAGATATAGTGGTTAAAATTGGTACCATGAGAAAGTATGTACCAAGGGATAAACCATGTAATGCAACATCGTATCTGAATCATCATCGAGTACTTTGGTGGAACTTCACATCTATATCAGCTTCTTCAAATTAGTACAGACAATGCTAAGGAGTCAAGCCTCTTTTTGCAGCAATACATTGCGAATTTGCGAGGTCGTTCCTTTCGGCTTATTATTCTTATGTCTATGCTTTGACAGGGTGTTGCCATGCCGGCCATGAACAACATCCTTTCCAAATGGATCCCGGTTTCAGAGAGGAGCAGATCTCTTGCACTAGTATACAGTGGAATGTACCTTGGTTCAGTTACCGGCCTGGCCTTCTCACCTTTCCTGATAAGCAAATTCGGCTGGCCTTCTGTTTTCTATGGATTTGGGTCCCTGGGAAGCATCTGGTTTGCAATGTGGCAACTCAAAGTAAGATATACCAATTTTTTGCACTCCTTTCTCACCTTCTGCCATGCGGTGCTATTTCTCAGTACACTTGCATATGTCATACGTACTTGCTTTGCACAGAATTTAATTTAACATGAACAGCTCTGGAAATGAGAATGCTAAACTTTTACTTGGTGACGTTCTTTTGGCTTTTAGATTCGCATCCTTGTTATTCAGCTCATTGCTGGTCTCTGTTCTAATTAGGCACGCAGCTCTCCGAGTGAAGATCCGGAAGTAACCGAAGATGAAAAGAGGCACATACTAGGTGGTAGTACCGTAAAGGAGCCTGTTAGCTCCATACCTTGGAAGTTAATCCTATCGAAGCCTGCAGTATGGGCTCTCATAGTATCCCATTTTTGCCATAACTGGGGAACATTCATTCTCCTAACGTGGATGCCCACATACTACAATCAGGTAATTTAATAATGCAAAAATGTCCGGCAGTCATCATTGCTCATATCAGTCAAGGATACCATATCATGCATGCTGTACTCGCCGAATGGTTTTATACAGGTCCTGAAGTTCAATCTAACCGAGTCCGGGCTTCTGTGTGTCTTGCCATGGCTGACAATGGCCGTGTTTGCAAACGTTGGTGGCTGGATAGCTGACACTCTCGTTGCGAAAGGGGTTTCGATAACAAACGTTCGCAAGGTAAAGTTCATTTTCAGTACCTTGTTATTTCCTCTGTTTTTTTTTTGTTTGTTTGTGGGCAAAAGTTCGTTCTGCGCTTAGTTGCCAATCTTGACATACTTGGCAACCTGATTCCGCGCAGATCATGCAATCTATCGGTTTTCTTGGACCAGCCTTGTTCCTGACACTGCTGAGCAAAGTCCGCACACCAGCCATGGCCGTGCTGTGTATGGCATGCAGTCAGGTTTGCACTTCTGATGCACAAATAAATCTTGTGCTATAACTGCTTGCTGATATTTTTATACATCTTTTGGTAGGGGAGTGATGCTTTTTCACAGTCTGGGCTGTACTCGAACCACCAGGATATAGGACCGCGTTATGCGGTAATGTCCTCTGTTCTTGTGTTCACTAGTTCAGATAATAAGAAATCGGCTATTAGTTGCTTGTTTGGGCTTGCAATCCGATGAACGCGTCTGACTAGACAGTGTCCCACAAAATTGCAGGGGGTGCTTCTTGGGCTGTCGAACACCGCCGGCGTGCTTGCAGGAGTTTTTGGTACTGCTGCCACTGGCTACATCCTTCAGAAAGGTGAAACCCCTGTTTTCACACAGAATATGCAACTCTTTCATATGCTAACCTCCTACTGTATATATCACTTGCAGGCTCCTGGGATAGTGTCTTTCAGGTGGCTGTTCTGCTGTACATAGTAGGGACAGTGGTGTGGAACGTCTTTTCAACCGGAGAGAGGATCCTTGAATAAGCCGCCGACGGACACTCCTATGCGCCGCTATACGAAAAAAATAGCTGATTTTGCTGATGTCTGTCTTTTTGGTGTACAAGAAGTAAACCAGAGCGAGAGATACCCTATGAAAAAACTCTCGTTTTTTAGCAAGAGATACAGTAGCTGCATTTGATGTTTCGGCTGCGGAAAGCGTGAAGAGCACACTGAAGCGCTGCACTTGATGTTTACACTGGGTTAAATTTTTGCTGTGAAAGTCAAGATTCTAGACTTGGAACCAAAGAATTCTCTGAAGCCGAAAGCGGCTGCTGCACGAAGGGAACCAAATCCTAGCTTAGCACCTGTTTGTTCCTGGACAAGTCCAAGACTCCAAGCTACTTTCCCTGTTTCAGCTTTTGCACCAACTAAAGAATTCCACATGGTTGTTCTATTTTCGTGATGAAACCGACGGATTAACCATGTTTTCGGCTTGCTACTGCCGCGTTCATGTACTAGCATTACACAAGCATTTTTGGGAGAACAAATTGTTTTTGTTATTTTGCAGTATTTGTTGTTGTTGTTATTATTATTTCGCATGTCATGTATGACTACTGAGTATATCGCATGACAGTGACTTTATTTTTGCAATGTGTAAAGCATATTGGCACATCTAAACGCTGACTTGGTGAATTATCGTATGATAATCCTTTGGTTAAAACTGTTTTTTTTTCTCCTTAGAGGTTTGTCTAGTGACTGGTGTCGATTCCGGAAATATGGATAATTCTGCCTGCCTACACCACCACCATCTGAACATGCAGAGTTCTGAAAATAATAGGTCAAACTGTTGGTGTACATGAGGAAGAATAATAGTATTACAAATTTACAACTGTTGTATATTGTCCTTTTACTTTCCTTTTTGTATTTTTTTTATCGTGCCAATGCTTCTTGCCCACCGACAGCGCGAATGTTTGTTTGTTTGCACGTGGATTCTTTGAACTCTGTTGCTCCGTTATTGGAGATAGCGGGATCCGGCCTAGAGGTTTATGAACATGTTGTATTTTCTTCTTCTAGGATATATGTATTTCTGCAGTTCTCCTATAGGGCGTAAAAACGTGTTTGGCTAACAAACTAACTATAATTTGTTCCTTGCAATCTTATTTATGAAGATGTCAACCATGGACAAGTGGAGACACACCCACAAAATTGCAGGGGGTGCTTCTTGGGCTGTCGAACACCGCCGGCGTGCTTGCAGGAGTTTTTGGTACTGCTGCCACTGGCTACATCCTTCAGAAAGGTGAGGGGGGGGGGGGGGGGGGGGAAGAAAAGATAAACCCTGCTTGCATCCAACCTCTCCAACCAATCATATGATAAAACTACTCTCTTTTTCGTTAGAGGTCAGCCTCAAACTAGCGACTGCTTGCCTACACCACCATCTATGGCTGAAAATGGTTGATTAAGCAAAGTTGCTATTAAAGTATGCCAAATCCTTGGTGTACACGAGGAGAAATAGTATTTGCAACTGTTGTACATAGTCCTTTCACTATATACACTTTCCCTTTTCATGCGAGAACAATTCTTGCCCGCCGACGACGTAGATGCAATTTGCAACGGAAATGGTTTAGAATTGGTAATAATACTTCCTTCGGTCCTTTTTAGCCTGCATATAAGTTTTGTCCGAAGTCAAAGTATCTCTACTTTGACCAAACTTATAAAAAAAATATATCAACATTCACAATGTCAAATCAATATTGTTTGATTCATTATGAAATGAAGTTTCATAGTGTATATATTTGGTATTGTAAATGTTGATATTTTTTAATATAAATTTGGTCAAACTTTGCAAAGTTTGACTCGACACAAATCTAATAAGCGGAGTAAAAAGGACCAGAGGGAGTATTAATAATGTAGGAGAAATCTTCTATGCCGTTATACATTGAATGACGAGACGTTCTTTTTGCACTTGGATGCTTTGAACTCAGTTGTTCCGTTAGCACGAGACGGTGGGATCGATTGTGAGGTCTATGAAACACGTCATATTTTTTCCATCCACGATAAGCAACGTTGCGAGTAAAGGTCAAATCCTTGGTGTACACAAGGAGAAATATTTATTGCAACTGTTGTATATAGTCCTTTCACTATACTTTCCCTTTTCCGGCGAGAATAGTTCTTGCCCACTGATGACGTAAATGCAATTTGAAACGGAAATGGTTTATGGTATAATAATAATAATAATAATAATAATAATAATAATAATAATAATAATAATAATAATAATAATGAGAAATCTTCTATGTCATTATACATGAAATGATCAAACGTTTGATTGCACATGGATGTGGGACGAGGCCGTGAGATCTACAGACACACCATATTTTCATCTTCTGGTGCGCTGGGACCCGGCTATCGGTACATATTTTTGCAGTTTTTGTTATACTCCACCCATCCCATATAATAAGAGCATTTTTTCTTCTAGATATAGGGAATATTTTTTTTTTCTAGATGTAGTTTCTGTTATAGTGGGAGGCATTTTGTAGCGGGGGGCTACCTACCAGCTAGCTAATTGAGTAATCGGTTCCTTCCTCGAAATCTTGTCAATGAAGATGTCAATGTGGACAACAGGAGAAAACAATAATGCATTTTTGTTTTGCAGACATAAAAGGAAATCAATAATGTTTTTTTGCAATATTTTAGGTTTCCCTCCACATTTCCATTTCTTGAATACGAAGAAAATGAAATGAAAAGGAAAGGGAAGAAAAATCCTGTCTTTAGCCAACCAAAATCGTCTCCACCTTGCTTGACTTGCTTCGACTCCACCTCCGTTGGTTGCCTCCGTCCCCTCCGACCAAACCCCACAATGCCTCGCCGCGGCCGGCGATGGCCGACGCCCCGCCGCCCGCGCCAGTGAACACGCCGCGCCGCGGAGAGCCGTCGGAGCCCCGGAGCGAGAGCGACTGGGAGGGATCCAGCAGGGAGGGCTCCCCGGGCGCCGACAGCGCCGACGGAGACGCCGTGCGCCGCGCCGCGCGCCGCTGGAGCGACGACCGGGCCGCGCGGATCTCGGGCACCGCCGCCGACGCCGGCTGGTGGCTCGGCGAGATCGAGCGCGAGCGGGTGCGCCTCGTCCGGGACTGGGTTCAGGTCCAGATGGAGGCCGCGCGCGACCGCGACCAGGGCGACGGCGACCCGCCGCATCCGCCCCCGTCGCCAGCCGCCGGTCCCCGGATCCGCGGCCGCCAGGCGAGGCTCGAGCTCGTCATGCGCCTCGCCGCCGACCGCCACGCCGAGCTCCAGCGCCTCTCCCTGCGCCGCGCCGTCTCCGCCTTCCCCCACCGCAACCGAATCCACGTGCGTCGCCGCACCACCACCCGCTTCCCTTCCCTTTCCTACAAGCCGCCGGCCAGTGTTCCATTAGCTGTAGCACGATTGCTCATCTCTTGCTATTTTTCTAACCACAGGCGCTGCTCCGGGGAAGGTTTCTGCGGAATGGGGGCTTGCCGGAGGAGGAGAGGAGGCAGCCGTCGGTGGCCGCCAGGGAGCTCGGGCAGCTGCGGCAGCGGCACCCCGTCTCCGGCCTCAGGTGTGTACTCACGCAGCAAGCTCGCTTCTTTATCCGCTGCTGCTGCCCATGCTTAGTGGATAATAGCAATAGCATTCCATTTATTTTCCTGGAAAGAATTTATGCAAGCGAAATTATTGATTGGACTACTAATGGGTCATTGTCGGAACATTCTGTTGCTTTGGTTGGAGGAGGTCCATCTTATATATGGAATGCCCATGCATGATTCTCTTAGTGGTTAGTTGTACTGATGCTGATATCGCTACAGTTTGATCGTTTGCACTGCATTTTGCTGATATTTGTCTCAATCAAACGTATGATGGTTGGAGTAATGATGGTTATACGATGCCCACAGATTAATCATAAGGTTCCAATAACGGAGCAATCGATGATGTTAAGCAAGCATTTACTCGCTAAACTCACGAAATTCATTTTTGTCCTGTTTCATGTTGAAATTAATGGTTACCTGAAGATACAATCTAAATATAGTGTGTAATTGTTTTCTTTATCTGAAGTGAACGGTTACTAATCGCACGCGCGAGTCGGGACCAATTTAGTCGCTGGAGTTGTTATTATGTACTCCCTCCGTAACAAAATGTAAGACGTTTTTTATGCCCTATGCAATGCCCGATGCAAATCCAAAAAACCTCTTACATTTTGGTACAAAGGTTGTACTTGCATAATGTTTTACTGTACTAAATAATAACTGGAGAATGGTTTCGCTTCAGATTGGAGAATCTCGTACGAGGTCAAGCAGCTAGCCGGTCAGATTCATCTTCAGCTCAAACTGTTGAGCTTTCCACCATTGACCATTCTGTATCAAGCCGTACTGCTTCTGAAGATACTCAGGACACGCATCAACAGGCAAGCGATAATGTTGATCTTCAGCGGATTGGAGATACAGCAACAGCATCAGATTATGAAAGCAACGCTCCTAGTATTGCCGAAGGATTGTCCGAGCCTCATAGTCAGGAGGAGGGTTGGCAGGAAGATTTGGAGGTGGATAGAAGAAGAGATTGGGATCAATTTTCCCATGCTATTATTACTACTGGGGAAGGATCTGAAAGAAACTGGCTTGAAAATGCGGACAGCAGTTCATCATCATCTGATGAGAGGACAACAGAGGCCGGAGATCATCAAGAGGCCTCGTATCTTCTGGAAACAAGTGATGAGTCAACAATTAGTGATAATAATCTTCCTGAAGCACATGAAGAGCAGCTTGACAGTAACCATCTCCCCGAAGCGCTTGAAGACAATAATCATCTCCAAGAAGTGCGTGGAGAGTGGAACGGGGAGGGTAATGACCCCACAGAAGTGCGTGACGAGTGGCACAGTGAAGATCATTTCCCAGAAATAAATGAAGCGTGGCACGACGACGATGAGTCTAATGGGAGTGCGCATAACTGGCATGACGATCATTCAGAGCAACCGGTTGACCAGGAGTCTACGCTCATCAGAAGAGCTAATACATTTACCCCTGGTGATGATGATAATGTGTACAGCACAGAACTAAGGGAGCTTCTAAGCAGGTTTTTCTTTATTTCTTGCATTAACAGAAACTTAGCACCAAAAGCAATTTATGATTCAGTATGTATGTAGTCTAAATTAATGCTGATATATACATTGTTCAATATTTCTGCAGGAGGAGCGTTTCTAATCTTCTTGATAGCGCTTTCCGTGAAAACCTAGACCGGCTTATCCGGTCATACGTTGAACGGCAAGGTCGTGGTCCTCTCTCTTTGAATCTGGAAGCAACACCTGCCGCGGCAAACCCTGACCCGCAGGAGCAAGGTCAAGAAGAGCAGCATAGAGAAGAGGACGAGGAACAGGAACTTCTTCGTGATGCTAATGTTAGGCCTCGCTTAGTGATTCCACCTCCACCTATGCCTCCTCGTCAACCACTTTGGCATTCGGAGTTGCACCATAACAACTGGATGAGACAGAACATAAACCGTTCGGATATCGTGAGCTATTCTCTTTGACATTCTTATGTGCACACAGTTTTAATTCACTTTTTAATTTGTTTGAATTAAAAAGACGTGGTTAAAGGGGAAAGTCCCCCCCCGGGGGGGGGGGGGCCCCCCCCAACTGTATGGTGTTTGGGTAGAAGTGAGGCACCCGCGGAGGTTCCTCCGTGGGTGGGAGAGCTCACAGGCGTGCGCTCTAGCCAACCATGCTCTGCTCGGTTCTTGTTTGTATTAGTTTGAACTTTTTAATTTGTTTGCATAAAAAAACGTGGTTAAAAGGGGAGGTTCCCCCCATTAACTGTATGTTGTTTAGGTAGAACTGAGGCACCTGTGGAGGCTGTGCCTCGAACGCGGGTGGGCGAGCTCACAGCCGTGCGCTCTAGCCAACCGAGCACTGCTCGGTTCTTGTTTGCATTAATTTGGACTATTTTGTTATAGATAATTGGATGTACAACAACTTCCCTTCTTTGTAAGGTTTAATGGGATACAATTTTACATTTTTTTTAGGGAAGTTTTGTTGGCTATATATAGCTAAAGGCTCATGTTTCTTCCGGTTTGCTTCTCCAGGAATGGGAGGCTATTAATGATTTAAGGGCTGATATGGCTAGACTTCAGCAAGGTATGGGTCATATGCAAAGGATGTTGGAAGCTTGCATGGATATGCAGCTTGAGTTACAACGTTCTGTGAGGCAGGAAGTTTCCGCGGCCTTGAATCGCTTCATCGGGGAGCAAGGTTAGTAACCCTTGTTTTCACATAAACTCGTATGGTGGATCCTGTGCTAATTTAGAAAGGAAGACATAGCCTGGGCATGCTGGGTCTGCTCTTCTCACCTTCAAAAAATGCTCGTAGTAGTTATCCATTAACAGCACCTTTTATTGTTAAATTTAAGCTTGTTCTAGCATTTAAGTTGTGATGCTGACATTGCTTTGTGCTGTACATTTTCTTGTACTTGTACGACGATTGTGCACTGAAGGATGTATTTGGTGTCTCAGGGGAAACCAAGGAGACCATCGACGATGGATCGAAATGGATGAATGTGAGGAAAGGCACTTGTTGTGTATGCTGTGATACTCCGATCGACTCTCTTCTGTACAGGTTGATTTCCTATCCATTATTAAAATAAAAGCTGTCGAAACATATGATTGCCTATTATTATCCAGTAGTGCTGAGCATGATTTTTCGTGGGTGGCGCAGATGTGGGCACATGTGCACGTGCTCGAAATGCGCGAACGAGTTGGTTCGAAGCGGAGGGAAGTGTCCGCTGTGCCGCGCACCCATTATTGAGGTGATCCGAGCTTACTTCATCATGTAACTAGATGGTAGAATATACAAGGAGGAAAGGAAGAAGAAAGGCGATGGGAGCTTTCTCTTGCAGCAAAGGATAATATAACCTGGACTATGATATGATGATGATGATGATTGTTCGATTTTTTTGACACATTGGTTGGTTGGTGTGTGGGTGTGTGTGCATAATCCTTGGTCTCTCTCACCAATGTGTCGGTTTCCCCCATCCTCTGATGTAGTGTAAGTATATGTGTTTCTTGGGTGGTCTTCACTGATTTATTCATGGGTTTTTTCTTCTTACAAACAAAGTTGACCTGGTGAGATCGCTCAGCCCTCTCGAAACAATGATTGATGCCTTACATAACATTGTCCTAATAATCGTGCTGAGATGAAATGAAATTCATATTTGGATAAAGAACACCAGTGCATTATCAGGAAAGGTTCATCGTTGAAATTTGTACCACTCAATAATAAGAGGTTTGCAAGATTGGAATTTGGAAACCATGTGGATGTTTTCTATGTTGTACCTTGCACTCAATTTCGAAGGAAAATTTCTGTCGAGGGCCAACGGAAAAGTTTCTTTGTTTCCTTTACAACCATAATATGTGCCAGTTATTCTAGGAAAGTTTCGGTGTCGCACACTTTTTTGTGTTTCTAGTTACTCCGTATGATTCCAAATGCCGTGGAAATTGTATGCTCGATCTGTTTGTTTTGTTTGGTTTGCAAAATTGGAAATTTCAAAGGAGAATTTTAGTGAAGGACCCACAGAAAAGTTTTTTTTTTTGGTTCTGTGAGAAGTACAATATGCACCCAATCTTCCAGGTGGTTGTTATATATATAGACCTTGTAATTATCAAATACACTTATCTCTCGAAACGAGAGTCCATAGTCTGTGCACTCTACATAGGCATCATCCATGGTAGATACATTAGTAATGCACTTATTGTGCTGGTTCAGATCAAGGACAAAATGGCTCTGCAAAATAAATAAATGCTCAAGAGAAGCGAGTGTGGATGAACTGAACTGAACACAGTAGCAGAATCAATATCCTGAAACTTACATGCATCTGCTAGACAAATGGTCATAAGTAGTGCAGATACGACGTTGGTTTTCTGCTAAACTTACATGCACCGGGGTCATCGGATCAAGAACAAGAATCAGTCAGCTACGACTGTGCATTCAGAATCAATCTTATCCGGCCGTCAAAGTCCGTGGAGGGAACGAAAACACTGGTGGAAGCCAAAATTAGGAGGGAAAGACATTTTTTTAGTCGGGTAGGCAAACACAATTTAGGGCTGGTCCTAAGTATTCAAGTTGTTGTACCAAATAGACGTGACAACCATTCGGGTTTGCTATCCATTTTTCACTAAAAAAAAACGATCCATCAAAATTGTTGGTCAACAAAAAAGACACTTCATCAAATTGTATTATTGTGGCCCTATTGGTGAGGTCAAAAAGCCTCTCAACGATTTGCAAATGTTTGGTTTGGCTCTGCTTATGAATAGGTTTCATCCACCACAATGTGATGCACGATTCAACAGGAGAGGTTCGCAATGAACGGCCCGTTACATTTTCCATGTGACATGAACAATAATTGAGTACGGATCATGTCTTTCATTCCATTGATGATCACGTGATAATGTGGACTCAGGGTTTACAAACACATGATCATTTTGAATCACCTTGTGAGAATAACAGTTTCAAAGTCACGCAGAGAAGATCTCCATAATGTACGAACCACATTGTACATGTATTGCCCACCGGCTCACATCTCATATCTCAGTTGCTTGTACTTGGTCACCATGGGGGTATACTTTCCATTTCATGATTTGACGGGAGAGTTTTGCGATGGGCCGCCCTTCACAATTTCCATGTGGCATGAACAATAATTGAGCATGGATCATGTCTTTCATTCCATTGATGATCACAGATTCGACCTCACATTCGAACTTGCCACGTAGCGATGTGGACTCGGGGTTTACAAAGGCATGATCATTTTGAATCACTGTGACGCCCCCGATTCAATCGTACACTAATCATACATGCAAACGTGTACGATCAAGATCAGGGACTCATGGGAAGATATCACAACACAAATCTAAACACAAATAAAAGTCATACAAGCTTCATATTACAAGCCAGGGGCCTCGAGGGCTCGAATACATAAGCTCGATCATAAATGAGTCAGCGAAAGCAACAATATCTGAGTACATACATAAGTTAAACAAGTTTCCATAAGATGGCTAGCACAAACAGGGTTACAGATCGAAGAGGCGCATGCCTCCTGCCTGAGATCCTCCTAAACTACTCCTGGTCGTCGGTGGCCTGCACGTAGTAGTAAGCACCCTCGGAGTAGTGGTAGTCGTCGTCGGTGGCATCTGGCTCCTGGGCTCCACCATCTGGTTGCAGCATCCGAGAAGAATGGAAAAGGGGGAAAAGAGGGAGCAAAGCAACTGTGAGTACTCATCCAAAGTACTCGCAAGCAAGGATCTACACTACATATGCATCGATATCAATGAAATGGGTAGTATCTGTGGACTGAACTGCAGAATGCCAGAATAAGAGGGGGAGAAGCTAGTCCTATCGAAGACTACGCTTCTGCCAGCCTCCTTCTTGAAGCATATAGAAGAGAGTAGCAAGTATAGTATCAAGTGACAACGTATAGCATAATCCTACCCGACGATCCTCTCCTCGACACCCTGCGAGAGAGCGATCACCGGGTTGTATCTGGCACTTGAAAGGGTGTGTTTTATTAAGTATCCGGTTTTAGTTGTAAGAGGTCAGAATACAACTCCAAGTCGTCTTGTTACCGTGGACACGGCTATTCGAATAGATAAACTTCCCTGCAGGGGTGCATCACATTACCCAACACGCTCGATCACTCTGGCCGGACGCACTTTCCTGGGTCATGCCCGGCCTCGGAAGATCAACACGTCGCAGCCCTATCTAGGCCCAACAGAGAGGTCAGCACGCCGGTCTAAATCCTAAGCGCGCAGGCTAGCACTGAATAGATGAAATTTTATAGTGGAGAGAGAGCCAGAGGAGGGGGATGATATGTCTCCGTCGTATCTACTTTTCCTAACGCTTTTCCTCTTGTTTTGGACTCTAATTTGCATGATTCGAATGAAACTAACCCGGACTGACGCTGTTTTCAGCAGAACTACCATGGTGTTGTTTTTGTGCAGAAATAAAAGTTCTCGGAATGGAACGAAACTTTTTGGAATTTTTTTATGGAATAAAAGAAAAATACTGGAGCCAAGAACCACCGAAGGGGGGGTCCCTGGGGGAGCACAACCCACCAGGGCACGCCCAGGTGGGTTGTGCCCACCTGGTGGCCCCGCTGACCCTACCTCCGATGCTATAAAATTCTATTTTTGGAGAAAAAAATCGAGGAGAAAGAATTATCGTGTTTCACGAGACGGAGCCACCGCCACCTCCTATTCTTCATCGGGAGGCTAGATCTGGAGTCCATTTGGGGCTCCGAAGAGGGGAATCTTCGATCTTCGTCATCACCAATCCTTCTCCATCGCCAATTCCATGATGCTCCCCACCGGGAGTGAGTAATTTCTTCGTAGGCTCGCTGGTCGGTGAGGGAGTTGGATGAGATTCATCATGTAATCGAGTTAGTTTTGTGAGGGCTTGATCCCTAGTATCCATTATGTTCTGAGATTGATGTTGCTATGACTTTGCCATGCTTAATGCTTGTCACTTTGGGCCCGGGTGCCATGATTTCAGATCTGAACCATTTATGTTATCACCATTATATCTATGTTCTAGATCCGATCTTGCAAGTTATAGTCACCTATTACGTGTTATGATCTGCAAACCCCGGAGTGACAATAGTCGGGATACTTTCCGGTGATGATCGTAATTTGAGGAGTTCATGTATTCACTATGTGTTAATGCTTTGTTCCGGTTCTCTATTAAAAGGAGGCCTTAATATCCCTTAGTTTCCTTATGGACCCCGCTGCCACGGAAGGGTAGGACAAAAGATGTCATGCAAGTTCTTTCCATAAGCACGTATGACTATTTACGAAATACATGCCTACATTATATTTATGAACTGGAGCTAGTTTTGTATCGCCCTAAGTTATGACTGTTATATGATGAATATAATCCAACGAATTCACCGATCCAATGCCTACGAGTTTTTCACATATTGTTCTTGCTAAGTTACTATTGTTATTGCTGCTGTTACACCTGCTACAAAATCACTGCTATCATTGTTACCGTTATTGCTACTGTTATCACTACTATCAAAATTATCATATTACTGTGCTACTGATCATATTGCTGCAGATAATTAATCTCCAGGTGTGGTTGAATTGACAACTCGGCTGCTAATACTTGCAAATATTCTTTGGCTTCCCTTGTGTCGAATCTATAAATTTGGGTTGAATACTCTACCCTAAAAAACTGTTGCGATCCCCTATACTTCTGGGTTATCAAAACCTTTTTTTGGCGCCGTTGCCGGGGAGCATAGCTATATTTGTTGAGTCACTTGGGATTATTATCAATTTATCACTATGAAGAATCTGAAGGATATCAAGACTAAGATTTTTCCCTCTAAGACGAGGGGAGGTAAGGAACTGCCATCTAGCTCTGCACTTGATTCACCTTCTGTTAGGAGTAGACTTGCAACACCACCACATGCTATTAATCCTGATATGTCGCAAGTTATTGATGATGCTACTTCTATGAATGCTACTCATGATGATGCTAGTACCTTGCTTGATGATGGTGTGCCACTAGGTGATTTTCTTGATGAACAAATTGCTAGAGTTAGAGAGAAAGAAATTATTGAAACTGATGAAGTACTTGAAACTGGAAATCTAGAAACACCTGTTAGACCTAGTTCTCCTAGACCTAAATTGCTTGAGATACCTGAGGGTTATGTTATGGATGGAGAGGTAACTAGGGATATTCTTGCTTGTAAGGATAGAGATGATCTGAAAAAATTATTATGCAAGTATAAAGAAAAGACTTTGAATGCTAAAATGAAATGTGATCCTCAATTTGCAACTTCACCTATCTTTGTTGATGATAAGGATTATGAATTCTCTGTCGACCCAGAGTTAATTACTTTGGTTGAATCCGATCCTTTCCATGGCTATGAAACTGAAACTGTTGTGGCACACCTTACCAAATTAAATGATATAGCCACCTTGTTTGCTCATGAGGATAAAATTCGCTATTACTATATCCTCAAGTTATTTCCGTTCTCATTAAAGGGTGATGCTAAGATATGGTACAATACTCTTGCTCCTGGTTGTGTGCGTAGTCCCCGGGATATGATTTATTACTTCTCTGAAAAATATTTTCCTGCTCATAAGAAACAAGCTGCCTTACAGGAAGTATTTAACTTTGTGCAAATTGAAGAAGAGAGTCTCCCACAAGCTTGGGGGAGGCTTCTCCAATTGCTTAATGCTTTGCCTGATCATCCACTTAAGAAAAATGAAATACTTGATATCTTCTATAATGGACTAACCGACGCTTCTAGGGACTTCCTAGATAGTTGTGCTGGTTGTGTTTTCAGGGAACGAACTATTGGACAAGCTGAGGAATTATTGAATAATATATTGAAGAACTATGATGATTGGACTCTTCCTGAACCACCGCCCAAACCCACTCTGAAGAAGAGGGGTATCTTATATCTCAGTCCTGAAGATATGCAAGAGGCAAAGAAAAGTATGAAGGAAAAGGGTATTAAAGCAGAGGATGTTAAAAATTTACCACCTATCGAAGAAATACATGGCCTCAACACATCACCACCATCACGGGTGGTAGAGGTAAACTCTTTACTAAAGTTCGATGAAGGTGATATCCCTTATAATAAACATCCTAGTCAATGCCTTTATGAGTTTGATAACTACATTATGAAACAAGATCACTTCAATGCCAATGTTATGAAACAATTGAAATATAATTCGGATATGATTGCTCGCTTGAGTGACTTGTTATTTAGAATCTCCAATGATGTTAGAGGTGTAGGAAAACATGCCTCTATGGTTCAAACTCAACTAGAACAAGTTGCTAAATCTCAAAGAGAATTGCTTGCTGAAATGAACAACAACATACATGACTTTGCTGTTAGAGTAGCAACCAGAGGAGGTAAAATGACTCAGGAATCACTTTATCCTGAGGGACACCCTAAAAGAATTGAACATGATTCACAAAGAAATAACACTGATGCACCTAGTCCTTCTAAGAAGAAAAAGAAAAAGAAAAATAATAGGACTTTGCACACCTCTAGTGAACCTGAAATAGAAGAACCTCATGAAAATAATAATGATGTTGCTATCTCTGATGCTGAAACTCAATGTGGTAATGAACATTCACCTAGTGATGATGAAAAAGACAATGATGATGTTCATGAAGACACTCAACCAATCAATGATAAAGAACCAGATAATGATGTTGAGATAGAACCAGCTGTGGATCTTGATAACCCACAACCTAAAAATAAAAGATACGATAAAAGAGACTTTGTTGCTAGAAAGCATGGAAAAGAAAGAGAACCATGGGTTCAAAAACCCATGCCCTTCCCACCTAAATCCACTAAGAAAAATGATGATGAAGAATTTGAGCGTTTCGCTGAAATGCTTAGGCTAGTCTTTTTGCGCACTCGCTTGACTGATATTTTAAAGATGGCTCCTTATGCAAAGTATATGAAAGACATCATCACCAATAAAAGGAAAATACCTAAAGCTGAAATCTCCACTATGCTTGCTAACTATTCTTTTAAGGATGGAGTACCCAAAAAACTTGGAGATCTGGGAATACCAACTATACCTTGCTACATCAAAAGAAATTATGTTAAAACTGCTTTGTGTGATCTAGGAGCTGGTGTTAGTGTTATGCCTTTCTCCTTATATAAAAGGCTTGATTTGAATAAACTCACACCTACTGAAATATCTTTGCAAATGGCTGACAAATCCACTGCCATACCTATCGGTATTTGTGAGGATGTGCCCGTTGTTATTGCGAATGTTACTATTTTAACTGACTTTGTTATACTTGAGATGCCCGAGGACGACAACATGTCGATTATCCTTGGTAGGCCCTTCTTGAATACTGCAGGGGCTGTTATTGATTGCAATAAAAGCAAGGTCACTATTCATATCAATGGTAATGAGCATACGGTGCACTTTCCGAAGAAACAGTTCCAAGTGAATGGTATTAATGTTATTGAAAAATCTCCGACACTCACTATTGGAAGTTTTCAACTACCTCTACCTACTGCCAAAAAGAAATATGAAATGCTTATTGTTGGGGACATGCATATCCCCGTTGAGGTAACTTAGTGTTTTACGAAAGTTCTTCGGTTTCATGCTAATCGAAAGTGGTTGTTAATAAGACTTGATCAACCTTATTAATGGATCATTTTTTAGAGGTATGAAGTTGATGAATTTAGTGAGCACTACCTTCTGTCTTTACTTTTTGTTTTCTGTTTTTCTTAGTTAAATAAAATAAAATGCCATGTTTTGCCTGTTTTCTGATTTTCCCGTGCAATAAAAAATGACCCAAAAATAAAAGTTCTCATAATGCCTTGAAAATTTAACACTATTTTTTTCTAAATATTTAAGATTTTTTAGTGCAAATAACATCAGAGGGGGGGGGGGGTGCTCCAGGTGGGCACAACCCACCTGGGCGCGCCAACAGCGCCAGGCGGGCCCTGGTGGGTTGTGGTCCCCACGTGGGCCCCCTCACTTATCCCTTTAGCCCATGTCATCACCTATCTCCAGAAAAAAATCACCATTGCTCTCTCTCTCGTGTTCTTGCTCTTAAACCCACGGATTTCGATCTCTTTGCTCGAAGCTCCGTTTCCGAAACTGTTTTGGGGGATTGCTACTTGGTATGTGACTCCTCCATTGGTCTGATTAGTTTTTCTTGTAGTGGATTATATTTTGAATAACTAGCTACTCTTGGTGCTACTGTAGATGAGCTTGCATGTTGAATTCTTAGAGTTCTAAGTAGTTTGAATGCTTGAAATGGCATCTATGCATCTTTATGAGTAGTTACTATCAATCTTGTGAAGTTTTGTTGACAAAATTTTGTGACCCAAATTTTTTCAGAAAATTGTACGCGAATATGATGAACCTCTTTGGAAGAAGTTCTTCGAGGCAGAGGTCCTCGGAGGCATCTTCTAGTAGCAGCTCAACCCGTCAATGTTATGTTGAACCAAGTTCAAGTTCAATCCGGGATGCCGCCACCAAATCATGCTAGTGGCCGTGCAACGATTTCATGGTAATGGCAGGTATTAAAGAAGAATTTGAGCAATATGTTCACAATGCCGAGCTCGGTCCCTACATTGAAGATAAGTGCAATCAATACCTCAGTCTCACAGAATCGTTTACTAAAGAGTTTAAGTTTCATCCTCGTGAGTCTAGAGTTTCTTTCAAACTTTATGACCGTTCAATTACCATGTCTCTAGATTCGTTTAGTGGTGTGTGTAAAATTCCATTTTGGGGTTTGTTGGATGAACCACCAAGGTCTGAGTATGAGTTATTTTTAACTAGTCTTTGCTACGGTGAGAATAGAGGGGTGACACAAGGTAGAATAAAAAGTATTCATTTATCTTCGATTCAATACTTTGCACTGTTTAATGGAAAATGCATCGTAGGCAAACAAGACTGTAGTACACTATGTGCTCATGACTTGAGCCTCATATGCACCGCCCTCACGGGTGTTAAGCGTTATAACCTTGGAGCGATTGTTGCACGCAGACTGCAACACAACTCTGGTAGTGGATATTTTTATGGTAGGATTTATGCTTCACGTTTAGCAGAGGAGTTCCGTGTATCACCTTGGCCTAATGATGCCATCCTTCCCACTCAGTACTTAGACTTTGAGGCCATGAAGTGCCATAAATTCCTTAGCGGTGAAATCAATAATTACACATATAACTTGTTGTTCAATAAAAAGTCCGTTGTGGACACCTTTTTGCCTGCGCCTGCTCTCTTTGATTATCACAGTAAGGGAAGATATTATGTTCATGAGAGTGAGGCCCGCTCACACAACGCAGAGGTTGTGGCCGCTCGTCAGGCTGAGGAGGCTGCACCAAGAGCCTCCGTGAGCTATCACTCTGATTATTATGCGGGCTACAGACGGTGATTACCAAGTTAGGCCAAAAGCCTAAGCTTGGGGGAGTACGTATTTCCACCGACATTATATTCATGTTTACACATTTCATTCCAGTTGTCGGTGTTCACACATTTTCATTGTATTATCCATGCTAGATTTATTTTCTCGCTTTCCTCTTGTGTGTTTGAAAAACTTTGAGAAAATCAAAAAAATATTTCTTGCTTCTTTTCGGTTTTTCTTTCTAGTTCAATTAGTTGTAGTATTTAAAAGAAAACCCAAAAATATTTCCTTGTTCTTCTTTTGCTTGTTGGGAGTTTTCCCGTGTAAATAGTTTTTCTTGTTTTTGTTTTTCTCTTCAATTTGATTTCTTCAAGAAAAAAAAACCTAAAAACTCCAAAAATATTTCAGTGTGTTTCTCTGAAATTCTTTTCCTTTTATTGAGTCATACTTAGGAGAAGACCATGATGAAAATGTTGAGTGGCTCTTATATGCATTATTGTTGATCTAACAAAGAGCTCAAATTGCCTCGTCTTCTCCTTGTGAATAAAATGTTTGTAGATTCCAGCTTAGTCCACGGCACTCTTGCACTATTATTATTTTTATATCGTTCGGTCGTGCAAGTGAAAGTCAATAATAACGGTATTTGATGAACTGGCTGAGGCAGAGAGAAACGGGTATGAACTCAACTTGTTTTGTTTTTGTAAATATGTTTAACCTAGTATCCATGATTCAACCTATTATGATCAAACATGTTTGCAATGACAATTAGAGATTATAGTTTCTCATGCCATGCTTAAGTAGCTAGGAGTGGATAATGATTTATCTTGGATGTCAACATCACGTTAAAATGATTATGATGTAGTATGATGATATGGTATCCTCCTCTGAATGTTTGAGTGGCTTGACTTGTCACATGTTCATGCATGTAGTTGAATCAAAACCAACATAGCCTCTATGATATTTATGTTCATGGTGTTCATATCCTACTCATGCTAGTATCCAATGTTACTTATGCATAATGCATGTTCATGACCGTTTTCGCTCTTTAGCTGGCCGCTTCTCAACCTATTTGCTAGCCTTCGCCTGTACTAAGCGGAAAAACTGTTTGTGCATCAAAATCCTAAAACCCAAGTTATTCCAGATGAGTCCACCATACCTACCTATATGCGGTATTACCCCGCCATTCTAAGTAAATTTGCATGTGCCACCTCTAAAAAACTT
Source organism: Thinopyrum obtusiflorum (assembly GCA_036873465.1). NCBI lineage: Eukaryota > Viridiplantae > Streptophyta > Magnoliopsida > Poales > Poaceae > Thinopyrum > Thinopyrum obtusiflorum. Next base: position 90,283 of record JAAAWM010012141.1, on the reverse strand, counting down.
CAAATAAACATCCATTTTTGTGTGCCTGGATTGTTCATAGAGTGACAAGAGGTAGTCAATATCTTCCATGCTAAGCGGGTTATTCTCATGATGAGTGTTTATTCACTCGTCCTTGCACGAGAGGGGTGGTAATAGGGATTCCCAGTCCCGAATTAAAAAAAAATGCAATTAATTAAACAAAACTCCCCCAGGATTGTTGTTGGTATGGACGATACCCGTGGATTCGGCTAGCCGTGGAGTGTGTTTGTTGGTGGAGGGGGAGTAAACCTTACTTTTATCGCTTGGGAACCGCCACTAATGTGTTTAGCATGGAAGATATCGATAACTGATGGTCGCGAAGTAAATAGGAAGGGTGCATTTCTCAAAATTTCATTTACCTCTGTTTTAAAATATGAGCTCTGGCACCGCTGCAAATCACTGCTTCCCTCTACGAAGGGACTATCTATTTACTTTTATGTTGAGTCATCACCTTCTCAAATAAGCGCCAGACCTGAGAGCACTATTGTCATCCTCATGCATTGTGTGTAGCTAATGTTGGGTGCATCATGACTGGATCTTTTCTACCATGAATTACAATGTTTAGTTGCTGCTTGAACTTTGGAGGTGCTCTGCATTTATGTTTTGCGGTCTCAGAAAGGGCTAGCGAGATACCACTATTGTCATATTATATCATGGTTGTTTTGACAAAGTGTTATCATTTGAGATATCTTATTATTGCTCGCTAGTTGATTATGTCATTGATATGAGTTAATATAATTTTTCAGAGTTATTGTTGACATAGTTAGTTATAATCTTTGCTGAAAACCTGGGTGCTACTTAAGCTTATTTATGTAAACAAGAGCAAAAGAGTTCGTATAAGTTTTTCTTTTTCACTTTCAGTTTATTAACTGAATTGCTTGAGGACAAGCAAAGGTTTAAGCTTGGGGGAGTTGATACGTCTCCGTCGTATCTACTTTTCCTAACACTTTTCCTCTTATTTTGGACTCTAATTTGCATGATTCGAATGAAACTAACCCGGACTGACGCCGTTTTCAGTAGAACTACCATGGTGTTGTTTTTGTGCAGAAATAAAAGTTCTCGGAATGGAACGAAACTTTTTGGAGATTTTTTATGGAATAAAAGAAAAATACTGGAGCCAAAAACCACCGGAGGGGGGTCACTGGGTGAGCACAACCCACCAGGGCACCCCACCTCCTGGCGCGCCCAGGTGGGTTGTGCCCTCCTGGTGGCCCCGCTGACCCTACCTCCGACGCTATAAAATCCTATTTTTGGAGAAAAAAATCGAGGAGAAAGAATTATCGCGTTTCACGAGATGAAGCCGCCGCCACCTCCTGTTCTTCATCGAGAGGCCAGATCTGGAGTCCGTTTGGGGCTCCGAAGAGGGGAATCTTCGATCTTCATCATCACCAACCCTTCTCCATCGCCAATTCCATGATGCTCCCCACCGGGAGTGAGTAATTCCTTCGTAGGCTCGCTGGTCAGTGAGGGAGTTGGATGAGATTCATCATGTAATCGAGTTAGTTTTGTTAGGGCTTGATCCCTAGTATCCATTATGTTCTGAGATTGATGTTGCTATGACTTTGCCATGCTTAATGCTTGTCACTTTGGGCCCGGGTGCCATGATTTCAGATCTGAACCATTTATGTTATCACCATTATATCTATGTTCTAGATCCGATCTTGCAAGTTATAGTCACCTATTACGTGTTATGATCCGCAAACCCCGGAGTGACAATAGTCGGGATACTTTCCAGTGATGACCGTAATTTGAGGAGTTCATGCACTACTAGGAAAAGGGCTATAGATGATATGGCCACTAATGGCGCACCAGACATGTGGTGCGCCACTACTATATAGCAGTGGCGCACCATGTGTTGGTGCGCCATTAGTGTGAAAGACACTAATGGCGCACCAGACCCATGGTGCGCCACTAGTAATAATTTTTTTTATTTTTCCAAAAATACTAATGGCGCACCATGCCAGAGTGCGCCATTACTAGTTTTAACTAGTAATGGCGCACCAGCCACAGAGTGCGCCACTAGTAACAAATTTTTTTTAATTATTTTTCCAAAAATACTAATGGCGCACCAGGGCAGAGTGCGCCATTACTAATTTTAACTAGTAATGACGCACCAGCCACACAGTGCGCCACTACTATATTTTTTTTAATTATTTTTTTGCAAAACTACTAATGGCGCACCACCAGCTGGTGCGCCATTAGTAACCAGGGTTACTAATGGCGCATTTGTAGGTGGTGCGCCATTAGTAACCTGGGACCAGCTAGATATTTTGGACAGCCACACCTAGACACTCACTTTCCCCACTTCATTCTCTCCACCTCCTCCTCCAAGCTTGTGTCGGCTGCCTCCTCCTCCTCACCTCATTTGCACCATAGATTCGTCAAAATTAAGTGGTTAAATTACCTTTTTTTGATAGGTAAGTAAGGGGAAAGCTATCTTTATGTTGTAGATCTACTTTTTTTCTCCCTCCAACAACGTGCACATATGTTTGTGGTGTTGCATATGTTTGTGGTGTTGCATATGTTTGTGGTGTTGCATATATGTTTGTGTTTGCAGGTACCGGTATTTGAAATGCGATAGTTGCCAATATTTTGCCGGAATGTTGATTCATTTCCGTTTCGGCGAGAATTTTGGCACTATGCATTCTTTTTGGTCCTATTTTAGGGAAAGTCATGCCAAATTTTTTTCTTGGTTCTAAAATATTGTTTTGCTCTACCCCGCAGGCGACCATGGTCCGCACGATGACTGAAGGCATCGTGAATAGGTTTTTGAGCTCTGCGAAGGCCGAGATGCTTCAAAAGAACGAGACGGAGATAAGATGTCCGTGTCGAAGATGCAAGCTGAAGAGCCTTATTGCGGACCCGGATTCCGGGCAGGTGCGGGACCACCTGCTCTTGCGTGGTTTCATGGATGGCTATCGGTGGCAAGGTGATGAAGATGACTATGAAGTCGTCCATGGGGGCTGGGCAAGAAATGAGGAAGGGCAGCAAGACAACCACCGCGGCGAGGGCGGGCGAGAAGACGAAGAATCTCCAGGACATGATCACGACGGTGATGCTGTACACAGTCATCATGTAGAAGATGCCGGACATGATGATGAGGAAGATCAAGACGAAGGGCATGATCATGAAGATGAAGATGCCGGAGCAGACGACGATGGAGGCTGGGTGCATGACCCTCATATTCAAGAGCTGCTTCTCAAGCAGACGGATAACGCAAGAGCTGCCGCCCGAGAGAAAGCCAAGCTGGATCAACTGGAGATAGACGCGGTTACTCCATTGTATGAAGGATGCAGGCCCGAGGATACCCGCCTGAAAGTAACGCTCATGGCTCTGGAGATGAAGGTAAAACACAAAATGACCGACGCATGCTTCGACGAGAACATGTCATTCTGGCACGAACGTCTTCCCAAGGGGAACAAGTGCCCGACCAGTTTCGAGGATGCGAAGAAAATCGTGTGTCCTCTGGATTTACCGCACGTGAAATACCATGTGTGCATGAACAATTGCATCATTTATCGGGACGAGCACGCGGAGTCTACCATATGTCCGGTGTGCGGCGTCACTCGATACAAGAAGAGGAAGAAAGCTCCTCGAAAAGTGGTGTGGTACTTTCCGATCACTCCTCGTCTGCAGCGGTATTTCACGGACCCTAAGGTAGCAAAGCTCCTGCGTTGGCACGCGGATAGGGAGGAGAAGAAGCGAGAAGATGACGGAAATGATCCGGAGATAAATAAAAAAGACAAGATGCTGAGTCACCCTAAGGATGCGAGCCAGTGGAAAGCGTTGAACTTCGAAGACCCAGAATTTGGGAACGATCCAAGGAACATCATGCTGGGCGCGAGCACCGATGGAGTCAATCCGTTTGGCAGCCAGAGAAGCACACATAGGACTTGGCCTATGTTTGTGTGGATGTACAACCTTCCCCCCTGGTTGTGCATGAAGAGGAAGTACATTCACATGAGTATGCTAATTGAAGGGCCGAAACAACCAGGGAACGACATCAATCTGTATCTGGGGCTGCTGAAAGAGGAGCTAGACACGCTGTGGAAAACGCCAGCCAATACGTGGGATGCCACAGAGAAAGAATATTTCCCTATGAGAGCCGCACTGCTCACGACGGTGCACGACTATCTCGGTTACGGATATCTCGCGGGGCAGGTGGTCCACGGATTTTCTGGATGCGTTAGGTGCATGGATGACACAACATATCGCCAGCTAGATAGAGATCCCGGGTCTTCGAAAACCGTGTTCATGGGACATCGAAGGTGGCTTCGCGATGATGACCCGTGGAGAAAACGCAAGGATCTGTTCGATGGTGAAACCGAACCCCGAAGACGCCCACGTACGAGGAGCGGCGAGGAAATAGATGAGCTGTTGAAAAATTGGAAAGATTGCCCACTGCCGGGAAAGAAGCAAAAGGCGCCAGAGCCGGGAAAGAAGCGAAAGGTGCCAGAGCCGCTGCTGAAGGTATGGAAAACGAGGTCTGTTTTCTGGGACTTGCCGTACTGGAAGATCCACCGTGTGCCTCACAGGCTTGATGTCATGCATATCACGAAGAACGTGTGTGAGAGTCTGCTTGGTACCCTGCTCAACATGCCAGAGAGGACCAAAGGTGGGCCGAAAGCAAGGGCAGACTTGAAATCAATGGGCATCAGGGAGGAGCTTCACGCTAATGATGATGATGATGAGGCAAAGCAGGACATAGAAAGTCATCGCAAAGGCAAAAAGGCCAAGAAGACCGGAAATGACTACCCTCCCGCGTGCTTCACTCTAAGTCAGGAGGAGATCGAGCAGTTTTTCACCTGCCTCGTAGGAGTAAAACTTCCTTACGGTTACGCAGGGAAGATAAGCAGATACCTAGACCCAACGAAGCAGAAGTTCAGCGGGATGAAGTCTCACGACTGTCACGTGCTGATGACGCAGATACTTCCAGTTGCAATCCGTGGGATCATGGACGCGCACGTCCGTGAAACGCTATTTGGCCTATGCAACTTTTTCGACGTCATCTCTCGGAAGTCGGTTGGCGTGAGGCAACTCAGAAGGCTACAGGAAGAGATCGTGGTGATACTATGCGAGCTTGAGATGTACTTCCCGCCCACATTCTTCGACGTTATGGTGCATCTTCTGGTCCATATCGTGGAGGATATCATCCAACTCGGGCCGACGTTCCTGCACAGCATGATGCCGTTCGAAAGGATGAATGGTGTCATCAAAGGATACGTTCGCAACATGTCACGTCCAGAGGGAAGCATAGCCAGGGGCTTTCTGACCGAAGAGTGCATCTCCTACTGCATGAATTATCTAGGCATCGAGAACCCCGTTGGTCTGCCCGTCAACCGGCACCTCGGCAGGCTCGCTGGATGGGGTCACCGCGAGGGTCGCCGCGAAATGCATGTCGACTTCGAGGGTCGACTCGCCGACTTTGAAAGAGCAAACCTAGTCGCGCTACAACACATAGACGTGGTCGATCCTTGGGTGGTAGAGCACAAAACCTTTATTGAGAAGACGTACAATGACCGAGGCCAACAGAGGACGGACGGAGATATAATCAAAGAGCACAACTCATGTTTCACGCGTTGGTTCAAGTAGAAGCTTCTGTCGTACCCTTTACATGAGGATTCTTCCGCGGAAGAACAACTCATATTCGCCTTGTCACAGGGCGCCGAGCACAATCTGATGACCTATGAGGCGTACGATATCAACGGCTACACATTCTACACCGAGGACAAGGACATGAAGAGCGATGGTTATCAGAACTCCGGGGTAACGATGGAATCCTACACCGGTAACGACAAGGACAGATACTACAGAAGGATCGAGGAGATCTGGGAGCTGAGCTATGCTGGAGAGAAGGTCCCGATGTTCCGTGTCAGATGGGCCAAGAGCGTCCTAAAAGAAGACCGGTATTTCACCACCATGGTTATACCCGAAGCCAAATCCAAGACCGCGGGCGCAAACGTCACCGCGAAAAATGAGCCATGGGTACTGGCTTCCCAAGTGGACCAATGCTTCTTCATTACCGACCCGTCAAAGCCCAGTCGTGTTGTTGTGAGGAGAGGCAAAAGGAAGATCATCGGAATGGATGGAGTCACCAATGAGCAAGACTTCGACAAGTACGGCGACCCGAAGATGGAACATGACGACGACGATGAAGTAGCAGCATACACCACAAGAAGAAGCAGGACCACCCTACCTAAAGGACGTCCGTTCCACAGAAGAACTCCATTTGCGAAAAAGAAGGGCAAGAAGATTGTGAACAGATAGCTAGCTAGCTAAGATCGATTGTATTTAAATTGTAGCCTTCATTTCTCGATTGTATTTCATGGGCACTTTTTGAACTCATGAATATTTTTAAATTTCATGGGCACTTTTTGAACTCATGAATATTTTTAAATTTCATGGGCACTTTTTGAATTCATGAAAAAATATTGAATATTCATGAGGACACTCGATCTCGATCCCCCTCCATCTCGATCGCTATCCCCCCTCGCCAGATCCCCCTCGCCGCTGAGCACCCCCCGCACCCTCCCCCGCTCCACCACCGCCGACGACCCCCGCACCCTCCCCCGCTCCATCTTCACAAATGAATGCAACTAAAAATTATTACTGTTTTTATAAAAAATTTATTACTGTTTCATATTCATATTCATTTTCTAAAAAATTATTAGATGCAACAAAAAAATAAAATAATAAATTACTTATGGCGCACCGCTGGCTGGTGCGCCATTGCTATCTAAAAAAAAGATTACTTATGGCGCACCGTCCCGGTGGTGCGCCATTGCTATAAAAAAAACATTCTAATGGCGCACCGCCAGGGGGTGCGCCATTAGTAATCTTCCCCCCTATAGCTAGTCACCCGATCCCTTCGTCCCTCCCTCGCCAGATCCACTCCCCCCTCGCATACTTCTCCACCGTCAAGTTCGTCCGACCCACTGCGCCGCCGCCGCCGCTGCCCCGACCCACTGCGCCGCAGCCGCCCACGCGCCCCCGCCGCCTCCCTCTCCCCATCCTCCCCTTCCTCCCCCTCCGACCCCACCCCGACGCGTCTCCGTCTCCACTCCGCCCACTGCATCTTCCCCAGCACCCGCGCGGAACAGATCGGAGGAGACACAGAGACAGGCGAGAGGAGAGGAGGAGCCCGCCGCCTCCTCGACGCGTGCCGCCGGATCTTCAACGCCTAGCCGCTGTCGGACTTCAGCGCCTCGACGCGTGCCACTCGTCGTCGACCTGCCCCGCAGCCGCCACAACCTCCACATCGTCGTCATCGAGGCCGGGACGCCAGGTGAGAGGCCCTCTCCATGTACTGACTGTTGAGCATCAAACCGAAGCAAACACTTTAACAGTTATCAAGGAATTCAGCATTCAAAATTACTCTAGCATAAAATGATTGCTCTGGAAAAACAGAAGGATGCAGAAAAACGTAACCCCGTGGTGTTAGAGCCATAAACCACAGGATCAAGCGCTTGACACAGTGCCAATGCACTATGCTTAACAGCGCAAAGCCTGCAGTTTTATTGCTTCTAACCATGCAGATGCAGTATAATTTGTCGCACACTGTTTTGGTGTTTTGGAAAAATCGGTCGATGGTGGAGTAGTTTTGGATGGTGAATTCAGCGGTAGCTGTCCAATGGTTGATTACAGTTTGCTGCTGAACAGCTAGTCTGGTAGAAACTAGACATATGGAAGGAAACCTTTGGTCTTAAACCAGAGACCCCATGTGAGGTGTGACATGTATGGCTAGTACTAACAAGGGATACATCACCTGTTGAGCACAAAACATATTAAAAAAATGAATAAAAACTAGGAGTCAATTTTGGCCTGCCATGGACAGGGCCATTCCTGGAGCAGTTGACCGAGGAAGATGTATGCATCCACCAACGAACGGAATTCAGCAAATATATACTACTATACGCAAAGGGGTTGTACTACCTAGCATAGCGGACCAAGAATTCCGAGAAGGCTCTAGTCCTTTTCCATGTGAGAGGCCCTCTCCATGTACCTTTTTTATCAGTGACAATTTGTCTGAATATTATCTGAAAAATGCAAGTGTTTGTCTGTCTGAAATCAGTCTGTATGTGTGTTTTCAGTTTGACAGCAAAAACAAAATTCTGCCATACGCCACAACAACATGAAGCAATGAACTTGGCTTTCAGAACAACATCCATCATATACAAAAGATTATATAATATGCACTAGAGTCTTTCTAGTTAGTCAGACTGATTTTGACATATTCTAAAACATAAACTGAAGTTTAACATGTCCAAAAGACAGCTACAACCACTAGATGTTTGACATCATCTTCACCTGTCCAAAAGACAAAGCTACAGCCATTTTTTCATGTATCATGGATTTGCAGTTCATGCCATATATGCTTATGGACTTATTGCCAAGATTATGAAATACAAGTTGCTATTCTTGTAGTGGAATAAATAATTATATTGCCCATTTGCATATCAGTAGAACTAAATCCATGTTTTAATGCTTAGTTGCATTTAAGGAGGAAATCATTATCTGCCATCTTCTTGGAGAGTGGATCAGTTATTCTGAACATCAATATGAGTAGTCATTACCTTACAGTTAGTTAGCGCGGCTGGATTTTCTTCTTCTTAAAAGCTTCAACTTCAAAGTATAGTTTTACAAGCTTCTGCAACTTTTTCTTAAAAGCTCCAGCTATACATTTTATCACTTGTTCTTTTCTCAGAATATGGAACCTATTTGTGTAATCTGACCTATCTCTCCTTCTTTTTGCCTGCATTGTTGTATGCTCCTATGAAGATCCAAATGTATCATCATAATGTAGGTGTTGTGTTGTGTGATTCTTCATGCTGAGAACTTCAGCTTTTTCAACTTGCTGGACTATATGTTCATTGGTACTACTTGTGATGCTGCTGCTGTACTACTTGGGAATTTTGTCAACTTGTGATGCTGCTGCTGTACCCCGAGAGGCCCTTGAGTTTGCCGGAATGTCGATTAACTTCCGTTCCGGCAAATTCGGGTACTCCATATGTCCTATTTTCAGCAAAGGTCATGCTGAAATTTTTCGTGAATTTTAGCATGACTTTGCTAAAAATAGGACATATGGGGTACTTGCGACTAATGCATGGGCCGGGGTATCTCAGTACTTAATTAAGTAGGATCAACTGCCCCTTTATTCTTGCTGCATTAAACACATATGATGAATTCATGTGTGGACAGACGAAAAAGCAACTGCCATAGGTGGCAATAGAGCCAAGTGATTAGGCCCTAAATGATAAAACCTTGGCTTTTAGGGTGCCTCGGTGTCGATAAGAACCTAAATGATGAAAGCTTAGGCTTTTAGGGTGCCTCGGCGTTGACAAACCCTAAATGATAAAACCTTAGCTTTTAGGATGCCTCGGTGTCGACAAACCCTAAATGATGAGACCATGATAATTCCTCACAAACCCTAAATGATGAGATCTTGTTCCTTGACAATAACCAACTTTTTGACCAAACTTTTTTCCTATTTAGAGGGAAACATGGCCCACAACGATGAGGCCGGCGGTTCAGGCGGCAAGGCATTCTGGGAGCTGTCCCAGGAGATGGAGGAAGAACCTCGCCACTATGAGGACACCGCGGAAGACACCGATCCTGACTACACAACCCCTAGTGGCATCGGGGATGACACCACTGATGGTGCCTCCGAGGATGCCACCACTGATGGTGCCGCCGAGGATGCCACCACTGATGATGGCAGCGCATGCACAGATGGCAGCCAACCGAAGAGGCAACGGAAGGACCGGCGCCCGAACGTGCTCCGCACCGTCAAGGAGGAATTTACCGAAGTGAACTCCGACGGGCATCCAACGGCGCCCAAACAAATAGTCAAGGGGTACTCGGTTCAGCTCGGGTGCATTCTCCGGAGCACCGTCTCGATCAACACCGAGAACCTAAGGCATAAGGACCGAGGGAATTTGCGCACCCTCCTCTTCACGAAGCTGCACGAACGATACAAGTTCCCCGCTGAATTTGAAAACACACGCCTCTCAGGGAATAAAGTGAACAGTGCCGCCCTCACGAGGATGAGCACGGCCCTGTCTACTTGGAGAAGCGTGGTGAAGAGAATGATTGGCAAAGGTGATAGTTATGAGAAGATCAAGGCAAAAAATCCTTCGATCAGCGAAGATGACTACAAGGAGTTCAAGATCAAGTGCGAGAGCAGCGCAACCTCCGAATCAAGTCAGTGGGGGAAAGAAATGCGGGAGTTGAACTTAGGGGAACACAAACTCGGTCCCGGCGGTTACAGAGTGGCGGAGCCTATATGGGACAAGGAGGACGCGGAGCGTGCCGAGCAAGGCCTATCGCCCGCTTCGAGAAATACCGTGACAAGCAGACCAGGAACTATGTCAGGGCCCGGTACAAGGAGGACCCGGTAACAAAGGAGCTTACCACGGATCCGAAGACCAGGGCGCTTGAGCTTGTTCTGGTAAGGAATACACCCCCGCGTAATTAGCTCCATATGGTTGCATTCTAATTAATGAAGCCAAATTTCTAAATGGTTCACATTCCTTCCGTAGGAGACTGAAAGCAGTAGCGCGGGGTCGGCTTAGAGCACCCCTTGGGACAACACTCTAAATAGGGCATTGAACGTAATGAAAAACAAGGATAAGCTCAGTAAGCCGTCGTCAGCTGGTCGTGTGGCCGGCAAAGGCTTGTCCACAAAATGGTCGTCATACTATAACGCTGGTGGGCGAAAGGAGAGAAAGACCAGCTCAGAAAGCCAGTCACGCGAGGTTCAAGAACTCAAGGCACAAGTGGCGCAGATTCCGGAGATTGTCCAAGAGCAAGTCACTACTACAAAAACGGCTATAGATAATATCACTATTAGTGGCGCACCAGAGATGTGGTGCGCCACTACTATATAGCAGTGGCGCACCATAAACAGGTGCTCCACTAATAGTGACATTACTAGTGGCGCACCAGGGGTTGGGTGCGCCACTACTATTTTTTTGGCAGTAACCAGCCTTGCCCAGGCTTACCAGTGGCGCACCAGGTCCAGGTGCGCCACTACTATTTTTGATAGTAGTGGCGCACCTGGACCTGGTGCGCCACTGGTAAGCCTGGGCAGGGTGGTCCAAAAAAAAAAATAGCAGTGGCGCACCTCTGGTGCGCCACTAGTATGCCTGGCTACTAGTGGCGCACCAGTGAAGGGGTGCGCCACTGGTAACCTTGGCAGGGTGGTCCCAAAAAAAAAATAGCAGAAGTGTGCATTTGCATTTTCCTTTTCTTTTATCTCAAATCTTAAATTATCACAATGATTCAAATCTTAAATCTAAACACATAAGCCCACGTATATTGTCCTAAAAGATGTCCATATATTTAATAGGAAATATTCAAATACATTAAAATGTATGTTGTTTAACAATATTTACATGCAGAAGTGTGCAAAAGGATACAAGGGAAAAAGTAACCGAAAAAGAAAGAAAACACTGAAAACAGGAATTAAAACCAGGAAACGAAAATAGAAAACGAAAAAAGAAAGGGAGAAAATTAAAGCCCACTGTTCATTAAAGCCCACTTTTCTTTTTAAGTTTTACTGTCCCCTTTTTGAATTCATTTCAAATTTTGCATAACTATAATGTGGACTCGTAGAAGATGTATCCTCTGCTCACATGTGTGTGGAAATGTAGTCATGTGTTCACAAAAGGGCAAAGAAAAAACCAAAGAAAACCAGGGAGAAACATAAATAAACAAAGAAATCCGGTGAAAATCAAAGAAAGAACAAACAAAAAATAAAAATAAAAACCTAAGAAAACTAAAAAAGAACTGACAAAAACAGTAAAGAAAAAACACAGAAAAAGGTAAAAAATGTTTAAAGAACGGACTAGTGCAACCAATAGACATATATACATCAAAAACATTTTTTTTAAAAGATGCAAAAAAATGGGGCCGCCAGGATTCGAACCCTGGCCGGCTGGCTAATATATCAAGGGTCCAACCACTAGGCCATGTAAGTAGTTCTGTCTATAACCAGACGCGGACTTTTTTAACATATTACTAGTAGTAGTAATGGCGCACTATCAGTAGATGCGCCATTGAAATGCAGAGTTTATGGCGCACCCCTCACAGGTGCGCCATTGAAATGCCGCGGCCCTCCCCTGCTTCTTCCTTCCCCGCGCCTCCCTCCTCACTCGATCCCCCGCACTTTGGAGCACACCGGCCCAGATCCCCCCTCTCCCCCGCGCCGCGCCATCGCCTGTCGCCGTCGAGTGTGAGCTCCCCCTCCTCCTCCCCCTCCCTCCCCCCTCCCCTCCTTTCTCTCCCCTCCGCCTTCTCCCCTGTCTGACATCTCTCCCGTCCGGCAGCGCCCGCCCGCGACCACCAGGAGGAGGAGGCCCGCCGGAGACCACCAGGAGGAGGAGGCGGAGCTCGTCCCCAGGAGCACCACGACGTCCCCGTCCCCGTCCCCGTCCTCGACCACCAGGAGGAGGAGGAGGCTCGCCGTCCCCGTCCTCCCCCGTCGCCCCTCCGCCGCCGAGCTCCGCGCCAAGTCCGACTCCCTCCGCGCAAAAGGTCTGTTTCCTCCGCGCAATAATCCCGCGAGTTCATCTAGTCAGTGCCCTGCTCATTTTGTATAGTGATAGATGTATCAAGGATTTTCAAGGCGATGCGAAAGCGGTTCCTTTGTAATGTGCAGTGCTGCCAATGCTGCTGCTAGCTTAATCATTTGGTCAGAAAAATGATGATATAGCTTAATTACCTAGCACCTGACACAAACAAGTCAAATTCCTACGGCCCTGTAAGAGGACGTTCTAGCACTCCCTTGAATTTTCAGTATTTCTTTCGTGTCATCTTGATAGACGAAACTGCGATCTAGTATCACCGTAGGCAGTTGCACATATATTGGTCACTGATGGCATCAGTGTATTGTGTCCATGCTTCTCAAGGCGACGATGGCTTGTAATGTGTAGTGCTACTAGTTGTTGCTGCTGCTGGCATTGCTGAACCACAATTCGTATTTGTGGCTGATGTTGGATCAGGAAAATGATTGATAACTTGAGGTTGCAAAATTTAGGTGGTTAAAAACTTAAAATAGAGCACAAAAGTATATTTTTGTATCGGTAGCAGCTGGTGGTGAAAATCTGCTCTATCTACATATTGTTTTTAGGTGTAACTATAGCTCGTCTCCTCACCAGGATTTGTTTTTAGGAAGAAAAAACTGCCCTATCTACATATTGTTTAACTACATGACATTATTAGCACCTGACATGAACAAGTCAAACCTACAGTTTGAAATTCATTCAATTCCAGAATGCTGGTTTGTCTTTTGGTATTTTTGTTTTAAGAAGTATCAGCACACATGCTAGGGCAACTTACATTTATGGCTTATGTTAAGTCAGGAAAACGTTTGATTTCTTTGGGTTGCACAATTTTGGGTCGGAAAACAGAGCAGAAAACATACCTGTGTGTTTGATATCAGCAGCAGATGCTGCATATCAGCGATAGTCTTGACCGTTTGCTTTCTGGCCATATACTTATTTTTGTGGCCTCTTGACCGTCACTATCTGACCATGTACTGTTAAGTTTGATGTCCTTTTTCTTTGACGCGTATGTTTGATATCCCCATGACAGAATTTAGACAAAAAGCATCTTGCAATATACATCTTGCAGTGATAGATGTATACGCATCTGCTGGTGCATGAGAGCTATTTAAGAGACTAGTTTAGAGAGGTCTGAAAGATGTTCTTAGGCAGTTCAATGATTGCGTTATTTTCATTCTGTGCACAGATTATATAGTTTAGAAAGTAATTGGGCCTTATTTGTACTGAAACCAAATTCAGTACCATTTCAGAGTCACTACTATTACTTTGTGTATGTACAGTCAAAATATATGTCGTGTACATGTATGATGCATGTCTTTTTTTCTGCCATGGTCTTTGCTAGCATGTATGTCAGTCCCACACTCAATTATTAATCATATGAGTGAATATGTCAATCCTGCACTTATAATTAGTTAATGTTAACAAGCTAATTTCTCCCGCTGTGCCGTGCCACCTGAATTCATTAGTATTTCCATCAGCTGAGGCGATGCATTGCTTTGCTACGACATGGAGGGAGTGAACTAGCTAGTGAACCCCCACCCTAGTAGCTTTGCTTTACTCTTACACTGTAGTTTAGTACACCACAGTTTAATTAGATATTGTATTTATACTTGGACATGCCTACCTCTGTTGCCCTGCTCCTGTTCTAAAACTTCTCTGCATAAATTGTGAGGCCTAGATGATACATCTGCTCAGTTCTGTGCATAGAACTTGTAACAACATTGTCTTATTCTACATTTGCTCAGTTTTGCAAAGAACATGTAATGGTAGGCCATACTCTAGGTCGAACTAGTTCTTACTGTAGTTTATTTAGTCTCGCATACTTCACTTATGGAAAAATATATTATTTTCTTATTGGAATAGAACTTTCAATTCTGCTATTTTTTAGAGTCCTGGAACAATCTTGTATTACTCTGTTGCTAAATATTTGTTGTTGGGTAGTGTAGTTTACACTTCCGCAACAACCACACTACCACACTACCACAGTATGGCTACATCTGCTTGGTACCACACTACCACAGTATGGAAAAGATTTGGTACTAGAGACCTACGTTTGGCCTCTTGCAGTTTAATTGTTATCTTTTGTCAAATTGAACTTGACCTAACTCAGTTTTGTATAGAACTTGTAAGCTGTAACTATTATCTTTCTTTTAGTTGAAAAATCTGATATTTGCTCCAATGCTTATATTGTCGGCATATAATGGACTAGTAAAGCAAGCATACTTGATCCAAGGTTTCTGGCATCCATGTGAAAAAGATATAGGAATTTATCGACTCCCCGCCTTTGTACAAAAGGAACTTGAAGGACATGGGGTTCCCATACCCACTGTCCTGTCTCTAGTAGTTCTGAATATGCCAGCAAAATTTTTGCCTCCCCATACTGATGCCCTTTTGTACCTATTAACAAATGAGTTTGTTATTTTGTAGGTGAAATCATTCGAAGCTGTGAATGACAGAAGAACGTTTCTTGGTTCTTGTTCCAGGTTCTATTTCAACACGAATGTTCTCTCAATACCCATTGCCTTTTCTCTAGTAGCTCTGCATATGGCAGTAATTTTTTTGGCTCCCATGCTGATGCGTTTTTGTACCTATTAACAAATGAGTTTGTAATTTTGTAGGTGAAATCATTTGAAGCAGTCTAATGCGGTTGGTTCTATTCTAACAATCACAAGCTGTGCATATAGCTTTTCATGTGTTGGAAATTGTTTCTACAGGAGCTTCACTAGATCTAGATTGATGTATAAAAATATTGAATAAGATTGATGGGATAATGTAAATAGTTTGTTTGTAATAAGATTATTGGATACTTGTTTCATTTTTTGTTTAAGATTATTGAATAAGATTATTGGATACTTGTAAAGACATTGTAATATTCTTACTATAATAAAAATTATGATTCTATTTCATTTTTTGTTTTTAAATTATTTTTCCTTATAGGTTGTTTTCTGTAAATTTGGATTTTTTTTTTTGTTTTCCAAATACATTACTAGTGGCGCACCATGAACACTTATTAGTGGCGCACCTTCCTTTATTAGTAGTGGCGCACCTATAAGGCTATTAGTGGTGCACCTGCAGGGAATACTAGTGGAGCACCTAAGGGTTAGTAGTGGCGCACCTCTGGTGCGCCACTACTAACTGGATTACTAATGGCGCACCAGAGGTGCGCCATTACTATCTGTTACTAGTGGCGTGTTAATAGTGGCGCACCTATAGTGCGCCACTAATAGGGAAAACAGGTGCGCCACTAATAGGCATTTTTCTAGTAGTGAGTGCAACAACAACTGGGATCGACGCTCACCGGCATTATGCCTACCTTGATTCATGGGCTGACGACGTGGATTGCGGGTGGCCAACAGGGGCCGCCCCCGATTCCCAACTTCACGGCCAGCAACTCGCACAACGCGCAGGCGGCGCCATTGGTGTCTCCGGCGGAGGCGGTATTGGTGTCTCCGACGCCAGCACGGGCATTGGAGCTTAATGCACCCGGGTGTACGCCGGCCGGCACCTCGGCAGCAAGCGGCCCCTCCATCAATTGCACGCCCGCCGTTGGCGGTGCCTCGACATTAGCCAAGCTCGACGCCATCATCACGGTAACTAATTAAGCCTCTCGGCCGAGGACTTCATCTCCTTGCCTTTGACTGGGCATCCCTGACGCCCTACATGTTTTCACAGGGCGCCGCTGACGTTCCGTGCACTCTCCTGCACTTCGTGAACGACGAGTTGGTCGATGTCGCCAAGGGCAGAATCATTCAACCGGGCAACCCCGTGTTCCACGGTAATCTGATGCCACCCACCGTGTATAGGGTTCAACTGGTTCGGGTGCTGCCAGGCTGCGACGAGTTGTTACCTCCGATTCGACCCGCCGGGGCCGACGAAGATGATGTGATGACCCTCAGCGCCTGCCTAAGCTGGCCCCTGCTTTGGCCGAAGAGCCAGATTCATTTGGGGGCGGGGGACACCACCCCAAAGACAACACCGCCAGTCGTGCCGGCGCCAAGCCATGGCAAGACCGCCGCAACGCTACCGGACATGCCGGACATCCCTATGGCACAGGATCCGAACATGCATATGGCACAGGATCCGGACGACGACGACAATGACGACGGTACATTTACCAACGTCGATAAGTACTTTGCCGAACATGGGTACGATGACGAATTCTTGGGGCCTCCTTCTCAAGAACCCAACCCTACAAAAGACGATCGCGATCTAGCTGGTATCGCGGAGAAACCCAATTGCAATAGGCGTCATCTGGCATTCAGTTCTCAGGAGACGCCTCCAGCTGCCGACTTCACCGAGCCTCAGATAGCCGAGGTGCGAAATATTATCAGCCCCAACACACTCAAGAAGGCGGTCTGTGAGCAGAACTCGGTCCCATTACAGCAGAAGAAGAAGGGACGGAAAAGAAAGAGTAACAAGGGTGCGAGCCAGCCGGCACCGAGTACGATCCGTGCTCAGGACGGGCCACCTTCACCTAAGGATATCTCGAGGAGGGTGCATGTGGCGGGTAGGCCGATGCTATCGACTAATATGCTCAATGCTGCAACCGGTGCTATGCGGAGTCTGCATGATAGTGTTCTTTCTTTGGAGAAGCGGCGTCTCAGAGAGAATGATGTGGCATACCCGGTTTTCGTGGCCAAGGTGCCAGAGGGCAAGGGCTTTGTGGATAACTCCATCGGGGGTACGATCGTCCTGCGGTTTGATGACATCTTCGCTATGTTTAACCTTCATCCGCTGCACTACACCTTCGTTCGGCTATTTTCGCTGAGTATGGAGATGCGGATCATTAGAAACAAGACCCCGGACATCGTGATAGTCGACCCCTTCTACATGCGTGCCAAGATCTTGGGCAGCGCTGGGGACCGGCAAGTCACGAGTTCTTACCTCGAAGGCGTCATTCTGGCAAACCCAGATAAGGATAACATCCTCGTGCCTTACTTTCCCGAGTAAGTCGTCCCCTCAACCACCCCGTAACATATGATTTCTTAGATTTCGATCATTTTTTTTAACATTCCGTGTTTTGTGCAGTGACACACATTGCACACTCATCCTCTTAAGCCCGAAATATTCCACGGCCACGTATTTCGACTCGGACCGTCAGTCGAAGAAAGACTACACAAATATCAAGAAAGTTCTTGATGATGTTCTCCCCGGCTACGCCAAATCTGGAGGCACCTTCACCAGGCCAGTTCGTAAGTACGGCAAGCATGTGTTCGCCCACAATACAACATTCTGCTGCATCAAGCAGCCGCCTGGCGGTCAGAAGGATGCCTACTACGCCCTCCATCACATGCGGGCGATCGTACGGGACCATAATCACCTTCTGCTACCAAATAATCTCAAAGATTGGGCCGCAAGCTTGTCGGCAATCCAGGACGCGGACATCAGACAAGAATTCTTTCGCATCCAGTCGGAGTTTGCGGAAATCATCCATCAAGATGTCCTTCGTACCTCGGGGCAGTTCTACCTCAGATATCAACCGTCCAACAGTGAGATAGAAACAACGCTACAAATGCAGGATGACAACGCCCGCGATTTCATGGCCATCACGAAAGACGGCGGCTTCATCCACGCTCCAGTCCCTGAGTCGAGTCGAAAGTAGTGATGCTATGTAGTTCTGAAATATCGATTAGCTCATGTTGTAATTAAACTTTAATGAACTTGTATGTCTCTTTGGTTTGGATAGTCGTTCAACTTAGATGTAATCGATGCTATTAATGTCTTGCTTTTCTCTTCCGATCCTTTTGTTGCATACTTATATATTGCTTATGTATTGTCTGTGAATTGCTACTAACGTTTTGTTTGGCTAGTGCATAGAGATGCCGTCGTATGTCGTGTACAAGGGTAAGGTTCCCGGAGTCTACGACGACTGGGAGGAGTGTCGGAGGCAGGTTCACCATTTTAGCGGTAACAGTTACAAAGGGTACACCACTAGGGCGGAGGCAGAATCTAGATACGCGCGCAATCTAGCAGGAGAGAGGAGGGAGCGTTGGAGGAATCGGATGAAGACCAGTTTCATCGCGATTATGCTCATCGTGATGACCGCAGCTCTCTTCTATGTGATGGTAGTTTAGATGATCGATATCGACTTGTAATGTGAAGACAAACTCGCTACTCGCGGTCTCGAGACTTGTAATGTTCTATCTTTGTTCGGTCTTTTGAATTCGGAGACTAATATGATGAATTGTATTCGGAGACTAATCTTCTATTGTATTCGATGAATCTGCTGTTGCTGTGTGGTGCTGTCTATATTCTGTCCAATAATATATTTTGTAACCTGTGAAAATATCAGAAAAGAAAAAAAATCCCTAATATTCATACTAGTGGCGCACCACTCAGCACACTAATGGCGCACTGCAAAAATGACACTAATGGCGCATCACCCACTAGTGCGCCATTAGTATGCCAAAGCACATGGGTACATATGGCCCCCTGGGAGGCATACTAATGGCGCACGATGGGCTATACTAATGGCGCACTGCGTGGTGCACCATTAGTATACCAGATACTAATGGCGCACCAGGGGTGCGCCATTAGTATTTAATTCTAATGGCGTGGTGCTAGTGGCGCACCAGTAGTGCGCCATTAGTAGGCAAAACTGGTGCGCCACTAGCAGGCCTTTTCCTAGTAGTGATGTATTCACTATGTGTTAATGCTTTGTTTCGATTCTCTATTAAAAGGAGGCCTTAATATCCCTTAGTTTCCTTATGGACCCCGCTGCCACGGGAGGGTAGGACAAAAGATGTCATGCAAGTTCTTTCCATAAGCATGTATGACTATTTACGGAATACATGCCTACATTATATTTATGAACTGGAGCTAGTTTGGTATCGCCCTAGGTTATGACTGTTATATGGTGAATATCATCCAATGAATTCACCGATCCAATGCCTATGAGTTTTTCACATATTGTTCTTGCTAAGTTACTATTGTTATTGCTGTTGTTACACCTGCTACAAAATCATTGCTATCATTGTTACCGTTATTGCTACTGTTATCACTACTATCAAAATTATCATATTACTGTGCTACTGATCATATTGCTGCAGATAATTAATCTCCAGGTGTGGTTGAATTGACAACTCGGCTGCTAATACTTGCAAATATTCTTTGGCTCCCCTTGTGTCGAATCTATAAATTTGGGTTGAATACTCTACCCTCGAAAACTGTTGTGATCCCCTATACTTGTGGGTTATCAAGACCTTTTTCTGGCGCCGTTGCTGGGGAGCATAGCTATATTTGTTGAGTCACTTGTGATTATTATCAATTTATCACTATGAAGAATCTGAAGGATATCAAGACTAAGATTTTTCCCTCTAAGACGAGGGGAGTTAAGGAACTGCCATCTAGCTCTGCACTTGATTCACCTTCTGTTATGAGTAGACTTGCAACACCACCACATGCTATTAATCCTGATATGTCGCAAGTTATTGATAAATTTTTGATACTTTCTACTAGTTTGATAAATTTTTGTTCCCAACTGAGGAAAATACTTGCTTGCTAGGCTACATCATTATTTCCACTTGAGGATCCCAACAACTTTCGCCGAAGTAGCATACATAGGTTGCGATGTGGAAATGAAATGCATCAGGAATATTTTTACAACTCTAATTGATAATCATTGACATATCTCGTGGTACCTGAAGATGTCAGTCATTTCTTAATCAAAAACCCATTCATCTTTTGTTCAAAGGTACGCCTCTACTCATTTTTCTTTGTGAGAGACATGTCCACTCTTTGTTGTCTATTTATATCAAACCCTTTTACTCATTTTGATTAATTTATCAACATAAATTTCTAATTATTATAATTTATATTATATTTAGCACAATTACCACATGATGGTGCTACTAAATTTTTAAATACAATGGTCTAGTTTACAATTCTGACATGTATTTGTACTGCCCTACTAGGTGTTTGTGGTCAGCAATGTTTGAAACATTCAAAAAGTACACTTACCTAAATTAAAATTGTATTTTTGCAGCAAAATTATGTTTTTATTTCATCAAAATATGTTTAAAAGTATGGTAAGAAAATCTTGGTTGCACTAAATCTTTCTTAGATGTGAAACAATACTAGTGACATAATTGCATTGTATATTATTAGTTTGTACCATTATATATGTTAAATGTATTTATATGCATTTGCAATTGTTTTGGCATTTTAAATATATTCATAGGGTGCTATATTTATAGAGAGCTCTAGAGCTTACGTATTTAACAAAAATCTTGATATATGTGGTTGTATTGTTTTTTAATCTTAACTGCAAATAAGTAGAAAGTATAGAGTGCATGAAATATCTACTAGGGTCCTTAGATAAATGACATTACACTTTTATTGGTTTTCATGGGCACTAGTAGAAAACAGGGCTTTGGTCCAGGCCAGATAAGGGCATTAATCCCGGTTCTCTTACGAACCGGGACCAAAGGGTGCATCAGTCTCGGTTCGTGAGGCCAGGGCGCCGGCCGGGCCTCGGTGGCCATTGGTCCCGGTTCTTCTGACCCCTTTGGTCCCGGTTCCGGACACGAATCGGGACCAATGGGCCTCGCTCCTGGCGCAGCACCTTTAGTCCCGGTTGGTGGCTAGAACCGGGAATCTCGGTTCTAGCCACCAACCGGGACTAAAGAGATGCATATGTATACCCTCGCCCCTGCCCACCTTCTCTTCTGTTTTTTGGCCGTGTGGGAGGTGTGGATGCGCTGCTCTGTTCTCCCTTCTATGCATGCACATGAGGTGTTCGATGAAATGCCCGAGCCACACTTAAGCTTTCTCCTCTCCAAGCTCCATTTTCCTCAAGATTTGTCTAGGTTTGGCGGTCCGTCCCGTCCCGTCCCCGTCCTCACCGCCGTCGATCGCCCGCGCTGATCTCGTCGCCGGCACCACCGTGGTGAGCCTCTTGTTCTTATCTTCTTTCTAAAAGAAAAAATTCTTACTTGTATGATTTAGATAGATATATACTTGTATAATTTTCTTACTTTTATAATTGTTTGTTACTATATAGTGCCATGGTTTTGGTATCTGCCCCTGTCGGCCCTCGTCCTGTCTATGATTCGGATGTGGTATATTATCTTTTATAACTATTTGTTTCATTTAGTGTTTATGACAATTATGCCGACCAACGTGACATAGATGTTTTTATCTAGGAGGTATGTGAACCGGAAATTCCAACCGACCCTCTTGTCGAGAGGTTAAATTTAGTTGAAAAAGAAAACAATTACTTGAAGAAAAAATGAAAAGAATTGAGGAGGAGAAGATGGAATTGGAGTTGCATGTTGCGGATGTCGTCGATGATCACAAGATCATGATGGATGCAATGCGCTTGAAGATTAGAAAGATTAGAAAATATGCCATTGATACCGAGGCTTGGTATCATTATGCCGTTGGATCAGTTGTTACCTTAGTTGTGATTATGATCGCATTTGTTGTTGCATTGAAATGTTTTACATAGTTTCAATGTATGTTTTAATTAGATGCTCTAGAGAGTTATATGTTGTTCAATGAGAACTATGTATGAACTTTATGTATTTATTTTTTCAGTAATAACATTTGATCACTACTGTACTTTGGTTTTAATGTGATGATGAACTTGTATTAATTTGGTCACTTCTCTATTCATGATGTTCTGTAATGGTTTTTGATACACTTAATTATATAATGCACGCAGATGAACCGGCAATGGATGTACGGTGACAGACGCACCTCCGAGTACATTGAGGGCCTGCATAATTTTCTCGAAGTGGCTGAGGCAAACAAGCAGAATGGTTTAATGTATTGTCCATGCCCTGTCTGTGGGAATACAAAGGATTACTCTGACTCAAAAACCCTTCACGTCCACCTGCTTGAGAAGGGTTTCATGCCACACTATAATGTTTGGATCAAGCACGGAGAAAGAGGGGTTATGATGGAAGACAACGAAGAAGAAGAGGATGATGACAACTATCCCCCTGAATACGGTGATACTGCAACGGGGGTGTAACACCCCTCTGTAATGAGCACAGTGATCACCTCTTAATCATGCCAATTCACCATGATCAACAGTGCTTAATTATCATTTGCATCATGCCTCATTTCAAATTCCAAATTCAAATTGAAATTCTAACTCAAAGTGAAAATAAAAGTTGTTCAAATTCAGGAACTAAAATGTTCATAATGTTGCAAATATTCCCAAGGCAATTATAAAAATAAGATCAATATTTATTGAATTAATTAAGTGACTCTAACTTCCTAAAATAGCAACAAAACATCAGTATTTAATCCATTCCATTTAAACCAAAAATCAAATGAAATCATTTTGGCTCCAAACCATTTTCTGGCATTGGTAAATATTGCACTGAATTTATTTAGCTAAGTCACATATTTTACAAAACTCAAGTAGTGGCTAAACAATTACAAAACATGAGCTAATCTATATAACAGAAATAAATAAAAAGAAATGTCACAGTGCACTCACCTGTGCACTTACCTGGGCGCCACGGCCCAGCTGGCCACAGTGGCCCAGCCCACCCGAGTCATCTCCCTCCTCTCGCTCACTGTCACTCGCCCGCGCCGACACGCCCTCGCCCGCCTCGCTGCCGGCCATCCCACGGTTCCCCGACGCCGTTAAAGCCCCTCCTGGTCGCTCCCCTCTCTCCCCAAAACCCTAGCCCACACAGACCCCTCTCCCTCGCTCTCCTTCTTCCTCCCTCGCGGACGCCCGAAGTCGCTGCCGCCATGGCCATGTTTTAGCGCGGCCACCGCCTCCCGAGCGCCTCTCCGACGAGCCCATCAGCTCCGCCTCGCTCGTCTACCTTGGCTACGCCTCACCATCGAGCTGGAGGACGACCGCACGCACGGGATCGGCCTCGTCCCCATCTCCTCTGTCGCCGGTGACCGTCGTCATCTCCGGCCACCTCTGCAGCTACAAAGCCGTCGAGGGCTTTTCTTAGCCACGCGGTGAGCCTCACCTCCCTCTTTCCTCCTCCCCGAGCCGCCGCATTTCTCCCTAGCTAGCTCGCTTCTCTACCATGTTCTGTTCACCGCGGAAGCTCGCCGTCCGGCCACTTCCGGCCGTCTCCGAACCCGCGCTTTAGCTCAGATTGATGCGACACTTCCCCCTCGCTCGAACGCGCCTGGAAACGCCCGCGAAAACACACCGCAGCCGCCTCCCCGTAGCACGCTCGAGAGCTCCACCGCTGATGTGCTCGCCGCCATCGCCGTAGGGCCTCCCTGGCCACGAGACCGCCGTAGATCAATGCGGTTTGGTCTTCGCTTTCGAACGTGCCTAAATGCGCGCAAAACGGTGGCCGGAGCACGATTTCCGGCCACATCCGAGGCCGCGCCGCCGCAGATTTGGTCGCCGGAGCGTTCTCCGATGCCAACGTCGGCGGCATCCGACGTGGACTGTCGCGTGGGTCCCCTGTGCCACTGACAGGTGAGCTCAGTTGACTGGGTCAACCCACTGACATGTGGGACCCAATCGATTAAACGATTTTTAATAAAAAGATAATCTGTTAATTAAACTAAATAGTTAATTTAAATGCGAATCACTCACTGACTACTGGGGCCCACCCACTAGTTAACCTAATTAGTTTAGATTAACCCCTCTGTTAGTGCCACAGTCACTGACATGTGGGTCCCACTAGACCCACAGGTCAGGTTTGACCTGGTCAGCGACCTGATGACTGCTGACATCATCAATACGTCATGCTGACATCTTAATTAATTTCTGCTAATTTGAATAATTCCAGAAAATGTTTAAATCTTTTAAAATCCATAGAAATTAAACCGTAGATCAGATCGAAAAACTTTATATATGAAAGTTGCTCAGAACGACGAGACGAATCCAATCGTGCCATCTGTTTCTGTGTCGGGACCCTCTACGGAGGTGAACCCATAACTTTTAGCCTGTTTTTGGTAAATGAATAGTGTATATACACCGGTTAATAAATCCAACTTAAATCCTATAATAACTAATATGACTTAGACATGCTTTTAGGCAACCCTGCACTACATGTTAGCATAGCATGCTCTGTGTTGCATATGTTTGCTGTGTATTTATCTGTTTCTTCCCCCTCTTCTCTCTCTCTCGGTAGATCCCGGTACCGAGATAGTCCCCGAGACCGACGCAGCTCCGGAGGTTGACTGCACCGTTGACGACCCTGCCTTTGCCGCCGAGCAACCAGGCAAGCAACCCCCCCTTGAGCATGCCTATATCGCCTATTCTCTTCTCTCTTGTGCTTGCATTAGAATTGCTGCTGCTATTGCTTTCGGGTAATCCTATTCTGATGCATAGCCCGATTTTGTAACCTGCTGTTGATAATTACATGCTTTTCCTAAACTGCTTAGAATAGGCTGGTTAGTGAACCCCAGTGACCCCCACTTGTCCCAGTTGCCCCCGCTGGATTATCGGACGACTCTACAACCAGGCCCCGGCACCGCACATCACATCCCCTTTATCTGTACGACACTGCAGCGTTACCATCGAGTGACGAGGGTGATACCTCGTAGCACTTCTGATGTTAACTCTGTGGAGTAGTTACTCGGTCGTGGTCATCGAGGGTGATTCCTCCTTCACCACTTTCAGTAACGACGATGTCGTGCAACCCCTCAAGAGTGGACCTCGAGGGTGATTCCTCCTACGTTCACCTTGATGATTACATCAGGTGGAATCCATCGAGGGTGATTCCTCAGGTTTCCCCCTGGTGTTTGGACACACAGTTACTATGACTTTAACCTTGAAACATGTTAAAGATGGGTCGGCCCCGAGGGGTACCCGCGAGAGTTACATTTAAGATGGGTGACCACGAAGAGTACCCGCGAGTTAGTCGGGTGACCAG
The DNA here is from genome assembly GCA_036873465.1 of Thinopyrum obtusiflorum. NCBI lineage: Eukaryota > Viridiplantae > Streptophyta > Magnoliopsida > Poales > Poaceae > Thinopyrum > Thinopyrum obtusiflorum. The sequence continues at coordinate 64,887 of JAAAWM010012141.1, read as the reverse complement.
AGAGAGTACCCGCGAGTTAATTATGAGGCGTGGCCGGGCATTCCTAGCCTTTGCCGCAAGTCCTCGAGACGGGGTGACAGGGTCACATCTTTCGTGAGTCTCTGCTCGTTACCGCGCGCTACCAATTCACTAACGGTTTGGATATTTGATCCAAGTGGGTCTCTGGCCCGATAGCACTAACCATCACGCGGGAATAAATATGGGTACTCTGCGTCATGGTATCCGCCTATCTTTCTAGACGTCAGCAAGGGAGCGGCGCGCACCGGGTTGGACTGGAACGCAACCGCGCTTGTATAAAGGGTTGCTAGGTCTGCTCACCGGCCGCCCACGCAACATGCAGGAGCGCTCAGGGCGATGGGCCCAAGACCCCTGCGTGCATAGGTTAGTCCGACGTGCTAACCTCTCTGTTAAGTTTAGGTTGGGCTGCGGCGTATTGTTTGGCCGAGGCCGGACATGACCCAGAAAAGTGTGTCCGACCGGAGTTAAGCGAGCGTGGTGGGTAAGTTGGTGCACCCCTGCAGGGAAGAACTAATCTATGCATAGCCGATCCTCGGTAACGGACACTCGGAGTTGTATCCCGATCGATACAACTAGAACTTGATGTGGAGATGAGAAATGGATACTAGGGCTCTGGGATTGCTTTCTCGTAGGGAGTCGAGAAAGGATCTCTGGCCGAGGTTGATACTTACTACTACTACTTTATATTATGCTACTCTGCTCTCTTCTACTGCTGCAAGACCACTGAAGATGCTAGCAAGACCGCTGAAGATGCTAGTCTTCGATAGGACTAGCCCTTCCCTCTATTCTGGCATTTCTGCAGCCCAGTCCACATATACAACCTTCTTTGAAAATGTTGCATACTAGAATAGATCTGATGTAAGTCTTGCTGAGTACTTTGGATGAGTACTCACGGTTGCTTTGATTCCTCTTTTTTCCATACCCGCATGATAATTCCAGACGACGGAGCCCCGGAGCCAGCTGCCCCTTCTACTACGACGACGGAGCCTACTACTACGTGGAGACCCCTGACGACCAGAAGTAGGTTCGAAGGGTCGCAGGTAGGAGGCCTGCGCCTTTTCGATCGTAGTTTCTGTTTTGCCCCGCCTTTCTAAAGGCCTATCTATTTTATGTTTTATATCTGTACTCAGATATCTAACGCTTCCGCTGATGCTTGATGACATCGAGCTTATGTATTCGAGCCCTCGAGGCCCTGGCTTGTAATATAAAGCTTGTATGACTTTATTTATGTTTTAGAGTTGTGTTGTGATATCTTCAAGTGAGTCCTTAGGCTTGATCGTGTGCATTTGCGTGTATGATTAGTTCACGATTGAGCCGGGGGCATCACAGGGGGAAGCTGAAGATCAAGAGGAACCAGACGATGTGCCCGATGATGATCTTCGCCGGGTCATTGTTGATGCAAAGAGACAATGCCAAAGTGAAAGGGAGAAGTTGAAGTTCGATCGCATGTTAGAGGATCACAAAAAAGGGTTGTACCCAAATTGCGAAGATGACAACACAAAGCTCGGTACCACACTAGAATTGCTGCAATGGAAGGCAGACAATGGTGTATCTGACAACGGATTTGGGGAGCTACTGAAAATAATGAAGAAGAAGCTTCCAAAGGATAACGAATTGCCCGACAGTACGTACGAAGCAAAGAAGGTTCTATGCCCTCTAGGATTGGAGGTGCAGAATATACATGCATGCCCTAATGACTGCATCCTCTACCGCGGTGAGTACGAGGATTTGAACGCATGCCCGGTATGCGGTGCATTGCGGTATAAGATTAGACGAGATGACCCTGGTGATGTTGAGGGCGAGAGCCCTAGGAAGAGGGTTCCTGCCAAGGTGATGTGGTATGCTCCTATAATACCACGGTTGAAACGTCTGTTCAGAAACAAAGAGCATGCCAAGTTGATGCGATGGCACAAAGAGGACTGTAAGAAAGACGGGAAGTTGAGAGCACCCGCTGACGGGTCGCAGTGGAGAAAAATTGAGAGAAGGTGGGGGGACTTTGCAGGTGACGCAAGGAATGTATGGTTTGGTTTAAGCACAGATGGCATTAATCCTTTTGGGGAGCAGAGCAACAATCATAGCACCTGGCCCGTGACTCTATGTATCTATAACCTTCCTCCTTGGTTGTGCATGAAGCGGAAATTCATTATGATGCCAGTGCTCATCCAAGGCCCTAAGCAACCCGGCAACGACATTGATGTGTACCTAAGGCCATTAGTTGAAGAACTTTTACAGCTGTGGAATGGAAAAGGTGTACGTGTGTGGGATGAGCACAATCAGGTGGAATTTGACCTACATGCGTTGCTGTTTGTAACCATCAATGATTGGCCTGCTCTCAGTAACCTTTCAGGACAGACAAACAAGGGATACCACGCATGCACGCACTGTTTAGATGACACCAAAAGTATATATTTGGACAAATGCAAGAAGAATGTGTACCTGGGACATCGTCGATTTCTTCCGACCATCCATCAATGTCGAAAGAAAGGCAAGCATTCCAAGGTGAGGCAGATCACCGGAAGAAGCCCGCCCTTCGTACTGGTGATCACATACTTGATATGGTCAATGATTTACAAGTAATCTTTGGAAAGGGTCCTGGCGGACTATCTGTTCCGAATGACGCTGAGGGACGCGCACCCATGTGGAAGAAGAAATCTATATTTTGGGACCTACCCTATTGGAAAGACCTAGAGGTTCGCTCTGCAATCGACGTAATGCACGTGACGAAGAATCTTTGCGTGAACCTTCTAGGCTTCTTGGGCGTGTATGGGAAGATAAAAGATACACCGGAGGCACGGGAGGACCAGTAACGTGTGCATGAAAAAGACAGCATGCATCCAAAGCAGTATGAAGGTCCTGCCAGCTATGCTCTTACCAAAGAAGAGAAGGAAATCTTCTTTGAATGCCTGCTCAGTATGAAGGTCCCGTCTGGCTTCTCGTCCAATATAAAGGGAATAATAAATATGGCAGAGAAAAAGTTCCAGAACCTAAAGTCTCATGACTATCACGTGATTATGACGCAACTGCTTCCAGTTGCATTGAGGGGGCTTCTACCGGAAAACGTTCGATTAGCCATTGTGAAGCTATGTGCATTCCTCAATGCAATCTCTCAGAAGGTAATCGATCCAGAAATCCTACCAAGGTTAAAGAATGATTTGGTGCAATGTCTTGTCAGTTTCGAGCTACTGTTCCCACCATCCTTCTTCAATATCATGACGCACGTCCTAGTTCATCTAGTCGACGAGATTGCCATTCTGGGCCCTGTATTTCTACACAATATGTTCCCCTTTGAGAGGTTCATGGGAGTCTTAAAGAAATATGTTCGTAACCGTACTAGGCCAGAAGGAAGCATCTCCACGGGCCATCAAACAGAGGAGGTCATTGGGTTTTGTGTTGACTTCATTCCTGACGTTAAGCCGATTGGTCTCCCTCAATCGCGGTATGAGGGGAGACTGACTGTAAAAGGCACGCTAGGAGCGGACTCAATAATATGTAGGGACAGGCATTCTTGGGCTCAAGCACACTACAAAGTTCTACATAATTCTACCTTGGTGACCCTGTATGTCAATGAACACAAGAATATTCTGCGCTCCAAACACCCGGAGCAGTGTGACGACTGGATTATATGTGAACACATCAGGACTTTCGACAGTTGGTTGCAAACACATCTCATGGGTAACACCACTATTGCAGATGAGCTGTACTCGTTGGCCAGGACACCATCTTTGACTGTATTGACTTACAAAGGGTACGAGATAAATGGGAATACATTTTACATGATCGCCCAAGATCAAAAGAGCACCAACCAAAACAGTGGTGTCCGCTTTGATGCAGCAACCAAGAGGGGAAAGAACACATATTATGGTTACATGTGGACATATGGGAACTTGACTATGGACATGATTTTAAGGTCCCTTTGTTTCGGTGCAAATGGGTCAATCTGTGAGGAGGCGGGGTACATGTAGACCCAAAGTACGGAATGGCAACAGTGGAGCTGAACAATCTTGGGTACACAGACGAACCATTCGTCCTAGCCAATGATGTGGCGCAGGTTTTCTATGTGAAGGACATGTCTACCAAACCGAGAAAAAGAAAAGATAAGGAAGCGAATACATCATATGATGAGCCAAAGCGCCACATAGTTCTTTCAGGGAAAAGAGACATCGTGGGAGTGGAGGGCAAGACAGACATATCTGAAGATTATGAAAAGTTTCATGAAATTCCTCCCTTCAAAGTGAAGGCTGACCCAAGCACCCTGTTAAACGATGAAGATTATCCATGGTTACGGCACAATAAGCAAGGGACACACGCGAAGAAAAAGTGAAGGAGGATACGATGATGGCTCTGATGATGGCTCTGATTACGCGAAGAAAAAATAAAATGCTTTTTGTAACAGATGAGTTTTCGTTCGAAACCCTGATACTTCGAAAGAGATTGCCCATTTTGTACACGAAGTGCATCCAGCTTTTGCCGTAACCCTCTCAACTTTTTAGCACATGCTATGTGGGTGAAATGATGATACCATGCCAACTTTCAACCTTTTCAGAGTTCATTTGTAGTGCTTTTCAATTTCAGGGTCATTTAGCTAAAAAAATAAGTAAATGCATGAAAAATACCAAATGAAGTCAGAAAGGGTTGAAAATTGATGATGTGGCTTTGAATGGTGCATGTTGAACGCACAAAAAGTCTGGAGTTGAAATAAGTTTAAAAAAAGGAAATCCCTTTGTAACAGATGAGTTTTTGTCCGAAACCGTGATACTTCGAAAGAGATTGTCCATTTTGTACACGAAGTGCATCCAGTTTTTGCCGTAACCCTTTCAACTTTTTAGCACATGCTATGTGGGTGAAATGATGATACCATGCCAACTTTCAACCTTTTCATAGTTCATTTGTAGTGCTTTTCAAAAGAATGAACTAAAAAGTTTTTATAAAACTCTAATAGCAAAAAGAATGAACTAAAAAGCTTTTATAAAACTCTAATAGCAAAAAGAATGAACTAAAAAGAATCAATTAAAATATTTTGTTATGATCAACTAAAACAAAACTATAATATTCTTCAATAGCAAAAAGAATCAACTAAAAAGCTTTTATAAACCTCTAGTTATTATCAAAATAATATTCACTTAAAATTATATAAAATTTATGCAACTAAAATTATCAAAGTATTTTTTGTTAAAAACTTTAATAGCTAAAAGAATTTTCATAAAGTATTTTATGTTAAAAACTTTAATAGAAAACTAAAATGACATAAAAATAAATAAAAAATGCCGCCTACGGGGCCACCATGGCCTGCATACAACTAGAAACCCATCTGTACATGGGCCAGGATGCAGGCCCGCGGGCCCAACAGGCCCAACATGGCAGTGGCAAAGGTTAGGCAAGTACTGCCTGCATTAGAGAGGAGCTCGAAAGCTCAGCCGCAGCGCGCCTTATAAACCAGTGTTGCCCTCTCCCAACTAGCAAGATGGGACTAAACTCCCACCACCCCGCGCTAGTGCCAGGACCAGGCCTTTGGTCCCGGTTGGTGGCACCAACCGGGACTAAAAGGGGCCTTTAGTCCTGGTTCGAGCCACCAACCGGGACCAAAGTCCTGTGCTTCCCGCCCTTTGGGCTGCTGAAATACACCTTTAGTCCCGGTTGGTGGAAAGGGGGGCCTTTAGTCCTGGTTGGTGCCACCAACCGGGACTAAAGGGTGGGGTATATAAGCCCACACTTAGCAAAATTTCATAGTTCATCTGCAGTTTCCCCCGACGACGCCGAGCACCTCGACGCCGCCAGGCTGCCCGGGCGGCGGCCTTTCGTCCCGGTTGGAGCCACCAACCAGGACTAAAGGGTGGGCTATATAAGCCCACACTTAGGAAATTTTCATAGTTCATCTGCAGTTTCCCCCGATGACGCCGAGCACCTCGACGCCGCCAGGCTGCCCCGACGCCGTCCGCCGCCCCCGCCATCGCCGCGCCCCTGCCCAGTCGTCGCCGTCGTCGCCCCCGAGTCCGCGCCCCTGCCCCGGCCCGCCCCCGCCGTCGCCGTCGCCGTCACCGCCCCCGAGCCCGCGCGCTCTCCCTCCTCCCCGAGCCCTCGCCGCCCCCGCTGTGAGCCGCCGCCGCCCCGGCCCGCTGTGCATTTTTTTATTAATCATGTTTATGTATGTATGTATGTATATGTAGATGTATATGTAGATGCTTAGTGTATTTTTTTGATATGATGAATTTTTTAATCATGTTTATGTATATGTATGTATATGTATATGTATATGTATATGTATATGTATATGTAGATGCTTAGTGTTTATTAATCATGTGTATGTATGTATGTATGTGTATGTATATATAAATATTGATATGATGATTTTTTTGTTCTTCATATAATTTTTTTTGTTCAAGTAGATGTATATGTATGTGTATCATAGAATTACATTTTTTTTGTTTATTAATTTTTTTTGTTCATATATAATGTAGATGTATATGTATGTATGGATGGATATCGATGGATGTATGTATATAGAAAATTCGTAGAAAATTAACCGTAACTCCAATGAAAATAATTTATATATGAAAATCAATCAGAAAAATATGACGATTCCGAATATGCCCTCCGTTCGTCTGTCACAAGCAGCTAGCATAGCGAACCTGGAATCGTCCCCCTCCGGTTCATCTGTCCAAAATTAATGCAGACTTCGGGAAAACATTCCCGGATGTTATCCCCCTTCACCTATATCGTGTAGTGCCGCGTTAGAACACCCCTAACTCTCTCGGGAATTCAACATATCCGGGGGGGGGGGGGGGGGGGGGGTCCGCAAGTATCCTCGACGACCATGAGAGAGGCGGTCCGCAAAGTATCCTCTCTCGAAAGATAGGATGACTCATCAGACATGAGGGGGGAGTAGTCCTCGACGATCGTCTGAAACTGACTGTTATAAAACTTGTCAAATTTGCATGATGTTTGCCACTAATCCATTGCTCATATGCATATGATTTCTTGTTGTGATATTAAGTCCATGTTTGCCACTAATCCATCTCTCATGTTTGTATATTGCCATGTTGTAATATTTACAGAAACTATGGACAGAGACTTAGAAAAAGAAGAGTTGTTGGGGGATATAATCCGCGACGGAGGTGATATCACCTTGTCGTTTCTCAACGACACCGATGGTCAGGAAGGAGAGGATGACGGCTCAGGTGATCCAATGGAGGAGGAAGGAGATCATGACGGCTCCGGTGACCGAATGGCGGAGGAAGGAGATCATGACGGCTTCGGTGACCGAACGGAGGAGGGAGCCTTAACTGTTGCAAAGTCTGGCGAGGTATATATATATTAATTAAGCCTGTGCTGACTTGATGCATTAATTATTTTGTATGTACATATATTAATGCTTCTTTCTTCTTTTAGCCCTCCGGATCGAGCCAAACTTCAGTAAGGAGACAAGGCCCAAAGAAAAGGTTGCGCCAGGATGAAAGGTTCACGATCACAGAAGTCGCAAAAGATGGCAAACCGATTGCTCCCAAGCGGACCAAGGACACATTTGTACATCAGTGCGGAGTTGTTGTCAGGGACAGCGTCCCGATCAGCTTCCAAGAATGGAATAAGAAGGACCCTGAAGTTTCTTATGTCCAGGATAGACTGAAAGATGATCTTTGGACCTCGCTGATAACAAATTTCAGCCTACCACCAGAGGAGGATACGAATAACCCAGTTATAGAGCGAAAGGTCAAGGCGTTTGCTCTTAAGAAGATGGAAGAACTATTCAACAACTGGAAGAAAGAGTTGAACAAAAAGTTTGTCGAGAAAGACGAGACTCCAGAATTCATCGGTCGATATGAGAAGATAAGAGATCACTGGCCCGCATTTGTGGCCTACAAGAAATCGGAAAAGGGTAAGCAAAGGTCACTGACAAACAAGCAAAATGCTGCAAAGAAGAAGTATCACAATACCACGGAGTCAGGTGGCTATAGCAAAGCCCGGCCGTTGTGGGACAAAGCTGAGCAAGACCTGCTTGCTAAAGGGGTCCAACCAGCGACATTGCACTGGCTAGATCGGGCAAGGACTTGGTTCTTCGGGGTTGGGGGAACTTTGGACCCAGAATCAGGGAAGTGTGTTTGGACAAACGATCAACTTGCAATACCCATCAAGAAGCTTGAGAAAGCAATCAAGGCAGCGCAGGAAGGGACGTTCATTCCCGACAGAGAGCAGGACGAGCTGACAGAGGCCCTCGGGAATCCTGAACACCCTGGACGAACACGAGGCACATCAGGCTCCATTCCGTGGGTGCATGGGTTTCCCGACAGCGGTGGTTATAGAAGCCGAGAGAGAAAGAAGAAAGAGGAAGCAAGCGAAATGCAGAAGCTCAGTGCAAGATTAGCGAAACTAGAGGAACTTGAGAGCCAGTGAGCTACCGGTCAACCATCTCAGTGGCACGAAGATCCTTCCTTCGACACTGCCCCAGAAGCTACCCCACCATCTCAGCGGAGAAGCAGCGTGGCTTCCATGGAGCTCGTTCAGCCTGATTTCACGGCTCCTCGCTACCCCGTGGATAGTATCACAGAGGCTGAACATTGTGTCCTAATGGCGAAATGCCAGAATCTGACCTTGAAGGTGGCGGTCGGCTCTGTTTTACCTCCTCGAGCTAAGGGAACTTTCCATTGCCGTCCGATTCCACATGGCTATGCTACTGTCACGGTGGATGAAATAATGAAGGGATTTGAGGGGCTGGAGCTTGACTACCCTACAGGTAAAGGGGATATTCTTCTAGAAAATGCTTTAAGGAGTACCTGTCTATGGAGAAAGGAGAACATCAAGCTTCCAAACTGGACGCCGCCTCAGCAGACTCAGCCGGATGAGGCCCCTCAGCAGACTCCTCACAGTCCAGCTCAGCCGTCTTAGCTGCCTGAGTCATCTCCAGCGCATCAGCACACTCCGTCTCCTCCTCCTCCGGCGCATCAGCAGTCTCTGCCTCCTCCGGCGCGTCAGCTGACTCCGGCGCCTCAGCAACGACGGAAGAGAGCCGCCGCCGCTCCGACGGCTAGCAATACAAAAGGCGGGAAGAAATTCAAATTTGGTCCAAGCCTCAAGCCTCTTCCAAAGTTACCATATGAGAGGACTGACAAGGAAAACGCGGACATCGTGGAAGCCGAAGTGCAGGCCCATTTTGAACGGAAACGTCCAACTCCGAAGGAAACAATAGATCCGGTGAAAGCGAAGTGCACTATGGATGCCCTTAAGCGACTACCACCGCCTCCGCCGCAATCCAACTATGACCGCTGTATTGAAAGGACATATGATGAAGCGCGGCAGTCGGGAAGTACTACCAGTGCTGCAAGACGAAGAAGTGGGAAAACAATTCCCCAGCTCGGCGAATAGGAGAAGCAATCGTGCCCCCCGCTCAAGGTGTCTAGCGATATCGCTAATCATCCGGGGCTACTACCCGGTACCACTCTTGCTGATTACATGGGCGATGATGTACAGTTTGAAACGGCTGAGGTAGTAGAGATCTTTAGATACGAGCACGGGAAGCCTCTCGTCAAACCTGATCATCCTCCTCTAACAACGATGATGCGAAGATTGCATGACTGGTACTTGGAAAGCTGCAGGAAGAATGGGACCGATAGTTTGATGGTGAGAATTAAAGATGAGCACGACCTCATTGGAGTCGACTTGATGCCTGTTGAATTTGTGGAATTATTTAAGTTATTCAATCAAGACGCCCTCGACAAACAACTCATGACTTGCTACTGTCTGTAAGTATTACTTCTGTAATTAAGTCTCTAGCTCAGCTCATTCATTGCATGTATATATAATTATCCTCACTATATTATGCAGATTGAAGATCGTCGAATGCAAAAGAGGACAAATCTATGACATTGGGTTCATTAGCCCAAATACCGTAAATGAATGGACGGTAGAAAATAGAGTTGAAGATACTGAGGAAAACTTGCTAAAAGCGTTCCTTCGACACCAAAACAAAAGGGAAATACTCTTTCCTTACAACTTCAAGTGAGTGTTACTGTCTTGTGCATATTCGGTTTCGCTTACTCGAGGTTAAGTAATGTAATTGATGAGTTATGCGTGCGCAGGTTACACTTTATTCTGCTATTCATTAAGCTTGACGGGGGAGTAGTAACTGTCTTAGACTCTAGACGTAAAGATCCCAAGGATTATGCGGACATGACTGCAATGCTCTAAAAGTAAGTTCAATCATTATCACACCAAATCGGCAACTTTCGTTCATTTCCTGATATCAAGTAATCATTTTCTTTGTCTGGCAGGGTTTGGAAAAAGTTCACCGGAATGGTTTCGGGTCTGAAGAACGAGCTACGATTTACACACCCCAAAGTAAGTAGTACTAGCTAGTTCCGCGCATCTCTCATTGATTCTAGTTTCATCAATACCATTATCATGCTTGATTATCAGTTTGATTGAACTCTATTCTCGTCAAGTGCTTGTGGCAGGCAGGCGGGAATAATTTATGTGGATACTACGTTTGCGAGTTCATTCACCACTCGACCTCTGAGCGGGGCTTGTCTGACAAACAATATGAAGTACGTAAACAATATTCACAATTTTATTTTATTACCATCAATTGTGTTGAGTTTCATTCATATATATGTATTGACCCCCTTCTTTAAATTAGATCTGGCAGATGCGGGATGAACTCCTACCACATGATCGCATACGAGCAATTCAAGAGGAATTGGCGGGATTCTTTCTTGACCACTTCATACATGAAAAGGAAGAATACCATACGGAAATTCAATGGGAGTTTGGCACTTGATGATGTCAGGGATGTTATATTGTATATATGTAGTAGCGTCGGATAGATATACGAAAACTTATTGTTCGACCAAGCACGGAGAAAGAGAGGTCACTTCTCTCTATATATGTTCATGACGATGTTGTGTAATTAATGGTTCCTTCATTTGCTTACTATCTAGCGTCGAGTTCTCTCTATATGTAGTGCTACCGTCGACCAAGCACGGAGAAAGAGATGTCACTTCTCTCTATATGTAGTAGCTAGCTAACACAATATGAAACCCCTAAACCCTCCAAAACCCGTAACCCCCCCTCCCCTTTCAAAAAAAAAAAATGCAGCGCCTGGGAGCTGCTGACGCGTGGCTGCCTTTTAGTCCCGGTTGGTGTTACCAACCGGGACTAAAGGTCCTCCTGCCTGGGCGCCCCACAGCGGCCACGTGGAGCTCCTTTAGTCCCGGTTCGTAAGCCAACCGGGACTAAAAGGTTGTGGGCATTAGTCCCGACCGTTTTGTCCCGATTCCAGAACCGGGACTAAAGGCCCTCTGGAACCGGGACTAAAGGCCCTCTGGAACCGGGACTAGTGCCCTGTTTTCTACTAGTGGGGAGATGTCTTTGTTGTTAGAATTAGAAGTATCAATACCAAGAAAATTACAAGATGAATATGAATCTACAATTAAAGTCAAGATTAAAGATTATGAATGTAATGATTTGTGTAATCTAGGAGCTAGTGTCCCCACTATATCGAAATCTTTATGTGATTTTCTAGGTCTCATCGATATGGATGAATGTTCCCTCAACTTGCATTTAGCGAATTCAACTATTAAGAAACCACCAGGTAGAATGTTCCCTCAACTTTATGTGATGTTGATGGTGCTTTGCCTTGTATCCTTTTTCTTGTGCTTATACGATTGTACCCTGAATGATGTATTTGGTGTCTCAGGTGAAAGTGAAACCAAGGAGACCATTAACGATGGATCGAAATGGATGAATGTGAGGAAAGGCACTTGTTGTGTATGATGTGATACTGCAATCGACTCTCTTGTGTTCAGGTTGGTTTTCTATCCATTATTATTGGGTGAAAGCTGCTGAAACATATGATTGCTAATTATTCAGAAGTGCCGAGCACGCTTTTTCGTGGGTGGCGCAGATGTGGGCACATGTGCACGTGCTCGAAATGCGTGAATGAGTTGGTTCGAAGCGGAGGGAAGTGTCCGCTGTGCCGTGCGCCCATTATTGGGGTGATCTGAGCTTACTTCATCATGTAACTAGGTGGTAGGGTATACAAGGAGGAAAGGAAGACAGAAGATGAAAGCCTTCTCTTGCAGCATGACAACATATATAACCCGGACTATGATGTGATGATGATGATTGTTCGATTTTTTGACACATTGGTTGGTTGGTTGGTGTGTATACATAATCCTTGGCCTCACCAATGTATCCGTTTTATCCCTTCTGATGTTGTGTAAGTATGTGTTTCTTGGGTGGTCTGCACTGATTTATTCATGGGTTTTTTCTTCTTCTTGCAAACAAAGTTGACCTGGTGAGATTGCGCAGCCCTCTCAAAACAATGTCGAGTTAACATCGTCCTAACAATCGTGCTGAAATGAAATTAATATTTGGATGGAGAAGAACATCGTCCTATAATTGCGCTTTGTCAGGATGAATAAGATTCTTCGTTGCACGGCTCAATAATAAGAGGTGGCATTACATTTTCACAGGAGGATCTATTTACTTGTTTGTTTATAAAATTGAAAACCATTTGGATCTTTTTTATATGTTATACTTTGCACGTGATTTCGAAGGGAAATTTCTGCTGCGGACCAACATAAAACCTAATCTTTCGGGTGGTAGTCATATATTGAGGTGGTCCTTAATAGAAATTTTCCTTTGTGTTTTTTGGCAACTGTGATATGCGCATATTATTCGAGGAAAGTTTTGGTGTCATGTATACATTTCCATGATTTTACTTCTCTGTATGACTCAAAATGCTCCATTTCTATTTCTGTGTTTTTTCAAATCGTATGAGCCAAAGATGCTGTTGGATTATAGTAAATTATAAGGAGGCTGTTTCGAGATGATTTTAAATTGATTTGCAGTTGTGTAGAACAAGAGCAAGTCCAAGCGGCGTCCTCTCCCACTCTTCAAATTTTAAACCCAATCCCGCTCCAACCCTGCTTTGCAAAAATCATAGCTCTAATCCGCCACCCAACCCTGCTTTGCAAAAAGACGGACTCGCCGGATCTCCTCCGCAGCTCGGCTTTCACCTAGACCTCAAGAGATTCTTTGGAAAAACCAACCCTGTGGCCGTCCGAAACTCACCTTGACTCTCTTCTAGGCAGTTCGAGGCTCGATGGCTGCTAGAGGAGGAGATGATGCAACAAGTTACTGATGCGTGGGAGAGGACATGTGCAGCAGCCTCTCTTGCTGAGCGCACTGCTACAGTGCATGAGCATCTTCACCGGTGGGATCGTGACGTTCTTAGAGCACCGCAACGCCGGCTGAAGGATCTAAAGTCGGAGTTGGACTTGTTGCGATCGGGGCCACTCACTGATGAGTCAGCTGATCGGCAGCGTGCACTGTTGATTGAGATAGAAGAAACTATGGAAAAAGAGGAGATCTACTGGGTTCAGCGCAGCAGGGCGAATTGGCTCAAGTACGGCGACCGCAACACAAACTTTTTTAACAATTTCGCTACTGCTAGAAAGAAGAGGAATTTCATCCGGCGTCTTATGGATGAAAATGGTGCTTGGAGAGAGGATAATGAGGCCATGACAAGCCTCATAGATGAATACTTTCAGGGTCTTTTTACCTCTGAAGTTGCTGCACCTAACTGGGAAGTTTTGAATAAAGTTAAACCTCGCGTTTCCTCTTATATGAATGAAGCTTTACTTGCTCCGTACACAGAAGAAGAGGTCAGGAGAGCGCTTTTCAGCATAGGTGATCTGAAAGCACCCGGTCCTGATGGGTTGCACGCCATATTTTATAAAAAGTTTTGGCACTTATTAGGCAAAGATCTGGTGAAGGAGGTACTCGATGCCGTCAACAGCAGGGTGATACCAGAGGGTTGGAACACGACCACCATTGTGCTCATCCCCAAGGTGGACACACCGGAGAAGGTGTCCCAATTCCGACCCATAAGCTTATGTAACGTGGTTTACAAAGTCATTTCGAAGATGTTGGCAGCCCGACTGAAGGTATTTCTACCAGACATTATTAGTGAGACTCAAAGCGCGTTTGTTCCGGGTCGTATCATTACAGACAATGTTATTGTGGCATATGAATGTCTCCATACAATGAAGAAGAAGAAAAAAAGGCAAAGTGGGGACGTGTGCTGTGAAACTGGACATGCATAAAGCTTATGATCGTGTGGAATGGGTCTTTTTGGAGGCTATTCTTGGTAAAATGGGGTTTGACAGCAGGTGGATTGAACTCATCATGGCATGTGTAACGTCTGTAGAATATAAGGTGAGATTCAATTCGAACGAGACAGCACTTTTTACTCCCACGAGAGGGTTAAGACAGGGGGACCCCCTGTCTCCCTATCTCTTTTTGTTATGTGCAGAAGGTCTCTCTGCTTTGATTACCAATGAAGAGGAACAAGGAAATCTGAGAGGGGTACAAGTCTGTCGTGACTCCCCTTTTATTTCTCACCTTTTGTTTGCTGATGACTCACTAATTCTCATGAAGGCAGACATTGCAAATGCTATCTCACTGAAGGGGGTGCTAGATGCTTATTGTGCAGCTTCAGGCCAAATGGTGAGCGCAGCAAAGTCTTCAATCTACTTCAGCCCGAACACACTTGTGGATGACAAAGTTGAGGTATGCCAGATTCTGGATGTTATGACGGAATCCCTCTCGGATAAATACTTGGGTCTTCCATCGATGATCGGAGTGGATAGAGTTGATTGCTTCAAACATTTAATTGAAAGAATTCAGAAACTAGTCAATGGGTGGAAGGAGAGAACACTTTCTTATGGTGGAAAAGAGGCTCTGATAAAGGCGGTGGCCCAAGCCATACCGACTTATGCGATGAGTGTATTCAAATTTCCGAAAAAAATCTGTAAGGGAATCACTGATGCCATTTCGCATTATTGGTGGGGTGATGGAGAAAACCAGCGCAAAATGCATTGGTTCGCGTGGTGGAAGATGTGTGTTCCTAAAGATAAAGGTGGTCTAGGTTTTCGTGATATCAGTAGCTTCAACTTGGCAATGCTCGCTAAGCAATGTTGGAGACTAATTGAGAATTACGATTCCCTTTGTGCCAAGGTGTTGAGGTCAAAATATTACCCCTCAGGTGATATACTGAACTGTCCATTGAAGAAAGGATCATCATATGTATGGCAGAGTATATGGGCAGGGGTTCAAACATTCAAGAAGGGCTGCATATGGAGAGTGGGAAACGGTCTGAAAATTAACATTTGGGAGGACTGCTGGATCCCAAACAGCTCTAACAAGAAAATTATTACTATTCGGGGCAATAGAATTCTCACAAGAGTGGAGGAGCTATTAGATCCGATCACTGGTGAATGGGATGAGCTGCTCATTAGAGAAAATTTCTGGCACATTGATGCGGAAAGAATCCTTCAAATCCCTATCCATAACCAGCAGACAGACGATTATATTGCTTGGCACTTCACTAAATCAGGGACATTCAGTGTACGATCAGCTTATTATATTCAATGGGAAGATAGCTACCTGAATCAGGTTCAGTCGGAAGGTAGGGGCGGTTCTTCCTTGCACCCAATCTGGAAGAAGATTTGGAGCCTGCAAATGCCAGGGAAAGTTAAAATATTCATTTGGAGATGTATGCATAATGCAATCCCATGCATGGGAGTTTTAGCAAACCGGCATATAGCAACATCAGGTCAATGTCCACTGTGTCAAATAAACGTGGAGGATGTGGCACATGCATTGTTCCTATGCAACAGAGCGCAGGAGGTTTGGCGATCTTTGGGCATACAGGATATCATTGCCCAGGCATGCACCCCACAACGATCTGGGGCTGAGATACTGGAGAGTTTGCTTTGTGAGTCGGCTAACCAAGTACAGTATATGGGTGTTGTCAAATTACCAGAAATCATTGCAGCCGCTAGTTGGTATTTGTGGTGGCAGAGGCGCCAATTAACCAAAAATGAAGAAGTCCAAACAACAGAGCGTACAGGTCCAGCTATTCAGGCCTTAACTCTGAATTTTGTTCGGGCTAATGTGAAGGCTATACCTGCTAGGCGAGAGAACAGATGGAGAAAACCTTTACTAGGCCAACTGATTTTGAACGTTGATGCAGCTTTTTCAGAGGATGATAACTCAGGGGCGTGTGGTGCTGTTATCCGGGATCATCAAGGTGCGTTTGTTGGTGCTTCGACTGCAAAGTTAGAGCACACGGCGGACATTGTTTCAGCGGAGGCAGCGGCTCTAGTTGAAGGACTAAAACTAGCGGCGAATCTTGGTATTACATCGCTCCTGGTGCAGATGGATAACATAATTGTGGTGGAATCTCTCAATATGAATTCAGGACAGTCTATGGTGGCTGCTCCCATTCTTGATGAATGTCGCAGTCTTAAGGAAGAGTTCGGGAAGGTTTTGTTTGAGCATTGTAATAGAGAAACCAATATGGTAGCGCATGTGCTAGCTCAGCGGGGACGTGTTGATCCACCGTCTGTGTGGTTGGACTCACCACCCAGCTTTATCTCTAGTTTGTTAGCAGACGATGTAAGTGTTATTTGATTATTAAAGCTTGCCATGAAGGCCTTCCCTCAAAAAAAAAAGGCAAAGATCGGTGACCCCCGTTTTTTTCCTGGCCGCATGGTCAGAGTCTAGAGGGTGGCATATGCAAAATTACTCTTCTCATGTATATATAGACCAGACAAAATATAGCTGTTGCAAAATATGACCGTTGGAAATTTAGCCGTCCGGAAGCACAATCGTCTGAGATATAGCAGCGGTTTGAAAATATAGCGACTGCATTTTCAACGGTTACGGGAATCCCATAAAAATTTGACGACTCAAATTTGGTACAAGAATTCGAGAAGTCAAATTTGAAGAGTTAGTTGGGCTCCTCACACGGCTAATAACTGAACGCGGCGTATCTGCACCCGAGCTCAAATGAGCTTGGGTGAACAGTAAACCCGAAAAACATTTAAAAAATATTCAAAAAATTCTGAATTTTTTTCTTGGTAAACTTTGACAAATGTTCAAACTGCTTGCAAAATTTCATCTTCAGATCACATTCGTGGAAGGCGTGACAAAAAAAAAACAAAATCGATGCTCTGAAAAATGCTACTTTCAACACTTTGGGCATGGATCTTCAAAGGTCTTGTTGTGATATTCCTACGGTTTCGCTCCCGCGTCGTCGTCGTTGCCAATGTTTCTGCCTGTTCCTGCGCAGATTTACGCGGCCACGCGGAGCGTAACGAGGAGCAGCTGCTGGCCGCGATGTCGGTCGATCCTAGCCGCCTTCCGGCTCTCAACGATCTGCTCCTCGAGGTGTATGCCGTGCTGCGCCCCAAGCCCGCCGACTACGAGCAGCGCAACGCCTTGGTTGATGTCTTCAACAAGATGGCAACCAGAATCTTTGGTACGGGAGAGTGATAGTTTTCCTCTTTCGTACTAATAGTGTAGTGTAGTCACTGAATATCATCACGAATTTGAATTTTTACTCTCTGCCAATAATAGTATTCATTCATCGGTTATTCTCTTTGTATTTGAAATTTTTCAAATACTATCATCACTCATTCCTTGCTATAATGGGCTTATACTAGCACTGGTCACTATTAGAAAGAAAGGTGCATAAGCACAGTTTATATGGTGCTGTTAAGCAAATAGATAATGCCACAGGCTCGCATTTTAAATATTCTAGGGTGACATCACCACAGACCGATATTGATATCGATATTTTGGTTCCACCATATAGCCTAGCAGGTGATGTTCTGATTATTGCTTGCCCATTTGTCTGTTGCATGCATGCTGATTTGACCTCCCCTCTTAACAAATCATTGCAGGTAACGACAATGGGTTTCCAGTCGTGCAAGCATTTGGGTCATTCACAATGGATTTATTTACTCCTAAAAGTGACCTGGATCTCTCTGTCAACTTCAGTGCAGAGATCGAGGATCAGTGTCCTCGCAAGAAAAAGATGAAAGTTGTCAGGAAATTCGCCAAAGTTCTATACTCCCTTCAAAGTAACTACTTCCTTGAGCTGAACATTTTCACACTAGTCTCCTGTGCGTCCGTTCATCGGTTATAAACTTTCAAGCTCTTCACTCTGCATTCTTGTGTGGTTTTATCTTCATCAACGCAAGCATCACCTATTCTTATTGAGAAAAGAACTTGATACTGAAAACTCTGTAGAATGCTTTTATGTACCTAATCTTCAAGTGGCCTCAAAATCTCATGAAAGGGGGAAAAACAAAAGGACATCGCAATAGTAATTACAGTTTGGGGCTTGACAACATAGCTTGTTTTTTGGTCATACCAAGTGTACCATAGTTTGTTCAGAGTTTTGTTGAGTATAGATATAGATAAAGGAAATCACCTTATATTCTCAATTTCAGGGGACGGAATTTATTGTGGAGTTTTACCTGTTGTAAGTGCTAAGGTGCCTATTGTGAATGTTATTGATCGGGGAACTGGCATCGAGTGTGATATTACGGTTGAAAACAAAGATGGCATGACAAGATCGATGATCGTCAAATTGATTTCTTCACTTGATGAAAGGTTTCAGATACTAAGTTACTTGGTAATGTATCTTCATTTGATCATTTTCCTATGTGTAACATACCAATGGTTGTTGGTTATTCTGAAACTATGTGACAACAGTAACTCTTGGTTTTTCTGTTTATGCTGTAGGTTAAGACCTGGGCTAAGATACATGATGTGAATAGCCCGACAGCGCAGACAATGAGTTCGATGTCAATCATTTCCTTGGTTGCTTTCCATCTGCAGGTACCAAGAATGTATTGATTTTATTTAGGTTCTATTATTACATCACAAGTAATTAAACCCCAAGTCTCTGGTTTGTTTGACTAGTGACTATTGACAAGCCACCGCATATCTGGACTTAGATTTCATTTTCCTAACATCTTAGTGAGTTGTAGCTCGGCAGTCTAGGCATTTAATACTACTTTGATTTGTTTATCTGATTAGAAGTTGAATATTCTTACTGCTTTTACAATGGGCAGCGTAGACCCGCCATCCTCCAATATTACCAGCGTTCTCTGCCTTGTTAAAAGGTTTGTGTTCTTACCTTCTCTTCTGCTGCTGTATCTTTTTACCAAGAAAGGATGATGAGATAACTATCTTTTTTCGGCCCCTTGCAGATGGTTCAGATTTCGCAAGTGTTGAGAAGAACATCTCCCTCTTTAAGGGGTTTGGGAGCGCAAATAAAGAATCGGTAGCTGAACTTTTTGTAACACTAATGAGTAAGGTGAGTAATTTTTATATTCACTTTCTATTCTGTTCATTTTTGCTGTGTAAGTTATGCTCATCATGCTTAAAGAATACCTTACAACAACACATTTATTTCAATTATTTTGGATTATATATCGCCTGACCTTGACCTTGTGTCCTGCAGCTACTATCAGTTGAGAGTTTATGGGAGCATGGGCTCTGCGCTAGCAATTTCGAAGCATCGTGGATCTCCAAGACCTGGAAGAAAGGAGTTGGTAATCTAAGTGTAGGTATTCTGCACATTGACTAGTACCATTAATAGGTAACAGAATGCCATCCAGACTCATTGTGCCCATTATTATTTCTTTCTCTGGTCCTTCTCATCATATAGGTTGAAGACTTCTTGGACCGGTCGCAGAACTTCGCGAGGGCGGTAGGGAAGACGCAGATGCAGAAGATCTGCACATGCCTTGTAGTTTGCGCTTCGAACCTGACAGATTTCATGAAGGGCCACATCGACGCGTCGAAGCTCAAGACCCGTCTGTTTGGGCGCCTTAACCCCGACGATCTGGTCAGCAGGCCTCGTCCGAGACCCGGCAAGAGGAACGTTAGCCCGGGGGGCAGGTGCGGGATCCAACAGAGAACAAAACGTGCTGCACGCCATGAGGAACCGTCACACCAAGCTAATGCTACACCTGGCACTGCTCCTGCTGCCACGGTTATGCCCCCCGTTCGATATTGTCGATTCCCGGGCGTCCAGTCTAGTGGCGTGCAGTCTGTGCATAAGCCATGGTGGCCCTTTAAGATCGTCCCTTCAGGATTCGGCTATGGGATATCCGTTCGGTTGCCTCCGAGAGCCCCCCATCCTGGCCAGGGAATATTGGGGCGAGCCCCAGGTGATCTGATACGATCGAATAGTGGAGTTCAGCTGCCAAAGCAAGGCCCGCTTCTCCCGACGGCATTGCGGGAAACGTCTGCCGGTATGCATCGTCCTGGCAGCGGTGGAGACGAGCAGCTCCATCCAGCGCAGTGAGCGGAGGGATGTTGTTTGCGCATATGCTTTTGGAGCTGTGCTGACTGCCAAGCCAAGCCTGTATTGGTATGTATCCTTGGTGTCATTGTAAATGCCTTTTGGTTGAAGAAAAACTGAAGCTCCCTGCTCAAGTAGACTCATCTTTTGACATATACTAGTAACTATCATCAACTGCCGTTTTGGTTTTGCAACTTTGGCATATAACTTCCACACACAGAAGATTGCAACTTTTGACATATAGTAGTAACTATCATCAAGCACACGCACAACAATTTCCTCCTACAGCAAATCCACGAATCCATGAGCAAGCAAGGGCATATTCAAATCGAGGCAGAACAAACAACTGAAATCTGATTGATGCAATTGTATCGTGCTTAGTCTTCACTGTTACACCGTGATTTCGATTTCGATTTCGCAAACGCGCGCAACATCAGACCACCTGGGCTGGGAGGGACTTGTGCTTATTTACTTGCCTGGGAAGGGCCGTTTTGCGGTTTCTACGATAGCATACTGAATTTTTTTCCATCTCAGACACCAACAACCAAAATGCATCAAATTTCCGTGTAACACAAAACGGTCAGGTCCAGGGCCTCCCAATCGGGCCACAGAGCCTCACGAGCAAAGCTCCAAAGAACTCTTGCTGTTGTGCACGAGAAGAAGACGTGTGTCCCCATTTTCGGAATAGCACAAAGGGGACACATCCCATTCCCAAGTCAAGATGGCAACGGGGATGAAACCCGTCGGGTTTTGCTTGCCCGTCCCCGTTCCCGTGACAAAAATTCAAGCCTGTTCCCGTCCCCATCCTTGTACACGGGGATAATTTTTGCCCGTCCCGAGATAAGCAAAAACAACACCAACATTTCAGCAAAAACATCAATTTTCGGGGTCTTTTTGGGCCGCGCCTAGTGTTTAGATGCGAGAGTGTGGTGAGATGGCGACTATAAGTGACATTTTCGAGGGGGAGAGGCTGGATGATAAGGTTTTGGCTAGCCCAGGTCTATTTTGAGACCCAGATGTTATAGGTTTCACGGGTTTGGTGGGTTTCGGGTGCGGGTAGTACTCGAACGGGTTTGCACCCGCGAAACCCTGTGGGTTTTAAATTTTACCCAGCAGCAACCCCATGGGGATAGAAATTGGCCCTTCCCCGTCCCCTAATGGGGTTAAAACCCGCGGGTATGCGGGTTTTGGGGCCCTGTTGCCATCTTGATCCTCAGGGTCGTGCCGCTTGATCACCTCCGTCCCAGATGAGAGAAATCCTGTGGATGCTGCCAAACAAATATTTTGATCTTGAGAGGCAAGGGCGCTTTCCAAAGCGGAAAGGTCCAGGAAAGGGATGGCTGGCGACATAAGGCATCAAGAAAACAAAGATGGCATGACAAGGTCGATGGTCTGCAAATGTATCTCTTCGCTTGATGAAATGTTTCAGATACTAAGTTACTTGGTAATGTGATTTTCTTTTGTCTTCATTTGATCATTTTCCTAGGTGTGACATACCAATGCTTGCTGGTTATTCTGAAGCTATGTGACAACTCACAACAGTATTTATTGGTTTCTCTGTTTATGCTGCAGGTCAAGATCTGGGCTAAGATACATTATGTGAATGGCCCAACAGAACAGGCGCTAAGCTCGACGATGTCAATCATTTCCTTGGTTGCTTTCCATTGGCAGGTACCAATAATGTATTGATTTTAGGTTCTTTGTACATACAAGTAATTAACGCTTTAGTCTCCAGTTTGTTTGGACTAGTGAGTATTGATCAATTACTGCATGGTACTGCATGTTGCATACCAGGACTTTGATTTCGCTCTCCTAACTTGTGGTAGTGAAAAGTAGCTAACTAGTCTAGGCATTTGATACTTATTTTATTTGCTTATCCAATTAGAAGTTGAATCTTCTTACTACTTTACAATGTGCAGCGTAGACCCGTCCCGTCATCCTCCAATATTGCACGCGTTCTCCGACTTATTAAAAGGTTGTGTTATTACTTTTATTTTGCTACTGTATTACCCAAAAAGGATGATGAGATAACTATCATGCTTTTGGACCTTACAGATGGTTCAGATTGTGTAAGTGTTGAGAAGAACATCTTGGTTTTAAGGGGTTTGGGAGCATAAACATGCGGGCCAGCCTCTGACTGGGCCCGCACGTGAGCCACAGCTGGCGGACGCCCGAGTCCGACCCGATTCCCTTCCCATCCCGAACGAACCTAATCCCATCATTAAATGTGATGTCGATTACCGTTCCGGACCCCATCCCCTTTAGGAGGCACTGATTTGGAATATGTCGTGGCTAAATTTGTATACTAATCATTTTTATTTTCTCACCACTAAATAAATATATGTCAATTGCTTATTGATACATATTTTGATAAAAGAATTATCACCATTATGATTATTTGTTGGTTTAAATTAGTTTTTTTAAGATACACATTACTTGATTCATACTATGGCACATGCTATCTATTACCACCAAATAATATTTTTCATTAAAAAATGCTCTATACTAGATTTTTTTTCTTCATAGTAATTGTAACTCAGAATATTGAAGTAAATTATGTCATGTAATGTCTCATAACATGGTTATAAGTAGTTGCATCTAGATGTCTAAATATGTTGGTAGAGTCGTCTAGGGCGCATGGGTCTCAAATACAAATATCCCGGCAAAGATTATCAAGAGTAGGTACAAGATTATTACTCAAAAAATAGTTGAGCCTTTGTGGATTCAACATGTGCTTTATCGATTTGTCATCGACAGTCGTAGAGCCCGGAATCAGAGACCAAGGGACATAAACCACACAAGTAGTAATTCCTTTTTTATTTCTTACATCAAAGAAAAATGAATGCAGGAAATCCTCCCATCTCACTCTTCAAATTTAAAATGAGAGCACAATGACCAAAACCAAAGCTCCAACCGAATCAATCCCACTTTGCAGAAAAAGTCGAGGACTCAATAGATCTCCTCCACCGCTCGACTTTTGTCTAGAATCAGAGAGGTACTCGGCAGCTACCTCCCTCCCACGGCCACCCAAAATTTACCCTGGCTCTCTTCTAGGCAAAGAATATGGCTGCTGCAAATATAAAACCTTTGCAAATATGATCGTTGGAAATTTAGCCATTCAAAAGCATAGTTGTTAGAGACATAGTTATTAAAAATAAAGATAGTAGCAATTACAAAGATCGGCGGTAAGATTGTGGGTGCTAGAGGTGGAGGTGTGGGGCGAACATGAGGTAAAGATCGACGACCCATTTATTAATTTGTTGCATGGTGAGGGTCTGCAAGCTTACTCTTCTCGTCTATGTATAGACTAGAATAATACATGGCCATTGCAAATATGTCTCTTAGAACTTTAGCCGTACATAGGCCAGAAAAAGAGAGGCCATTGCAAGTATAAACATTGCAAATATGACCATTAAAAAACATAGCCTTTAGAGACATTGTGATTACACTAAAGAAGACAATGATTGAAAAAAGACAGCAATTACAAATTTCAACAGTTACAGGAAATTAATAAAAGTTTGAGGATTCCGTTGAAACCATGCGGTAAAATGGGAGAGGATCTTTCGAGACGACTCAAATTTTGGTATAAGAATTTGAGAAGTCAAATTTGAAGTGTTTGTTGGACACCTCACAACGAAAATTTGAAGAGTCATCGGCCTCTGTTTTTCCCATTCCTACCTCTATCAAGCGGGCCCCATTTCTCGGTGATGGGTAGTAAAGAAAGGAAGAAAGCTCTAGCTTCACTTTCAGCACATGGAGCCATGGCGACTCCTGCCACTTGGTCTCTGCCGCCACCATTGCCGACAGTGAATTGAAATGATCTACGATCATGTAGTACATGAGCAAGTCCAACCGGTGCCCTATCCTAGTCTTTGAATGCAAAGTTCAAGGTTTATGACAAAAATCACCGCCCCTACCAATACCCTATCCCGCTTGAAAAAAATATGGACTCACCGGATCTCGTCCGCCACTCTCCTTTCATCTAGTACAAAATTGGGTCATCTATTTTGGAACGGAGGGAGTAGGTGTTAATAGACAAGGGTGTTTACACCGTAAAGTGTAACCTCAATATCCCCCTCTCTTCCTAACGCATGTGATGTTAAGATGAGAACTAACGGTCTTAATTAAGTCGTATTTTTCCTATAAACATACGTATCCTGTAAACAATCAGCCACCGTCTCTGATCAATAAATACCAGGCGGCTCTCCTTGTTCAAGAGTAGGAACACTTCAATCTTTTTTTTTTGAAAGATCCAGCAAATTGCTGGCTTCAATTAGATTTTGCAGAAAGCAATGGAAAAACAACATGGCGAGGATCCGAAGATCAAAGAAAAAGAAAAAAAACGACAACCCTATTGGTTGCAGAACAACACTACACTTAAAAGGCGGAACGCCATCCACCCACAACAAGACAACACAGCTTCGACTCCGGCAGAGAACTACGGAGAACAAAGCAAGGTTGGCGTCACGGAAGATCGCCAAACGAACCACCTGTCATCAGTCATCGTACACCGCCGATGCCCCGCACCGCAGCTTCGACTTCACATCAACAAGCAGCCGAGGTAATCTTATAGACACGTCGGAGAAGAGCCGACTACCACGACCAATGCCACGCCTCCGACGATGCTCACCACCGTCATCGTTGCCACAGAAGCCAAACCGCCCTCATTGCCAGACGGACACGACCAAGTAGCACGACCACCATCCCTCACCTATCACTGGTCCCTCTGGCTGGTAAGGAGCTCCTGGAACGATGCCCCAAGAGGCGCGACACATAGCGCCATCATCGTCCGATCCCAAGGGATCAAGGGTTTTCCCCGAGCATCCTTACATAGTGGAGCGAGCAGGAACACCTCAGCAACGCCTTCCATAAGGAAGCGACGCCCGCAGGCGTCGCCATCGCTTGCCCCGGCCCAAAAACCGGCAGCAAGGTCTTCACCCGACGCTGCACCTCCAACTATCAACCCAAGTCAGACCACCACCACAGGAGCCAGATCCAGCCATGACTGGTCAGATCCGGCCACCCTCGCACCAACCTGGAGCACCACCGTCCACACGACCAGCACACCACACAACACCACCTCACCCCGAAGCCGCCACATCAGCAACCACCCACTTACAGATCCGCGAGCACGAATCTGCGTCGGCTCAGGCCAGGCCCGTCATCCCCGCAGCTGCTGCAGATCTGCGCGGGACACCACCTCAGCTCCGCCTGCGCCCTGCGCCCAGCAGATCCATGCCGGGGATCCAGCGCACCACGTGCATGCCCCAGAGCCATGCCCGGTTCAGCCAGCGACTTCCGCGCCGCGTCTGCAACTGCCCGGCCGGGCAGAGCAGGGCCCCCGAGCAGCGCATCCCGCTGCAGCTGCGGCCTAGCCGCCGCAGGCTAACCGGCCACTGACGCAGCAGAT
Source organism: Thinopyrum obtusiflorum (assembly GCA_036873465.1). Classification (NCBI taxonomy): domain Eukaryota; kingdom Viridiplantae; phylum Streptophyta; class Magnoliopsida; order Poales; family Poaceae; genus Thinopyrum; species Thinopyrum obtusiflorum. The sequence continues at coordinate 39,301 of JAAAWM010012141.1, read as the reverse complement.
CCGGGCAGAGGGTTAGCTGCCACTCCATCCAGACGCGTCGCCAGAAGACCCTTCGCCACAGCTCGCCTCCCTCGATGACCGCCGCCATCCGCCCTCCTGGCGACACTTCTCCTCGCTCGCGAAGGAGACGCAACCAGCACGAGCCCACCCTACCCCCCACCTTTGATGGGAAGGCAGCGCCACCGCCGCCGCCACCGGCCAGAGACGGCGGCGGCGAGGGGAGATCTAGGGAGGCGGCTTTTGGCTAGGGTTTGGGTCGCCTCCGGAGTCGCCCGAGCGAGCGACCCGGGAGGCTGTTTTTTCCGACCAGTCCCTTGCCCGGAACACTTCAATCTTGTACATGGTATACAGAGCCAACCTCTTGGGAAACAACATCTAGAAACCTCACGCCATGGCCTCCAACTCGGCAGCCGCCATCCTCAACCTCGGCCCACCTCCAACCGAAATATCCTCAAACTCGGCAGTCTTCTTGGGCCATAGAAGCCAGGAGTGCGCCTGAGTGATGCAGTATATGCCATGTCAGCGGCACGTACGTAGGCATGCATGCGTACGTACGTGGTTTAGGTTTAGTTCCATCCGGTAATACATCTATGCATCTGAACGCATGGACGCCTCGTGCATACTACTCGTGACTTTGACAAATGTTAGAGTTGTGTCGAATATTATTGTACAAGTTAGGTTACAGTTGGACTTGGAGTCGTACGGTGTGTAGACAGGATATGGAGTCGTGTCCAAGTAGGACACTTGTATCCTAGGCCTCTCATATATAACGAGGGTAGACACACGATGTAACCTATGCCAACATAATAGCACGGGTACGAGGGGGAGCCGGCGGCGTGTGCCGGCGCCCAGGTGGCCGGGGTGCGGTATTGTGACGGTGTCATGGGGAGGAGCGCCCGTAGTCAGGCCTCGGGGACGTAGCCATGATGGTGAACCTCGTTAACAAATCTCGGTGTCATGCTTGTGTGATTGCTTGGTCCTCGGTAGATCGACGGAGTGACTCGGATTTATTCTAGTGGTATCAGAGCAAGGTTCGATTTGAGGTCACGGTTCGTCGATCTAGAGGTGAGCGATGAAGTCGGAGTCCAAGTAACTCTCCGGTGGCGCGCGGTCGATCGTGCAAGTTGGAAGAAGTTTGGATGGGCTTTCGGTGGAAACCATCGCGCGGATAAAAGCGATCGGAAGCAGGCGATGTCAGGCGAGTAGCTTGAGGTCTTGCAGATCGGATGGACGTGCGGCAGCGGATTTGTCCAAGCGGCGGGCGGCGTGTCGGAGGTCTCCGTGGCGGATTCGATCGGTACCAGATCGATCGCGTGGGGCCGCAGCAGAGATCGCAGGGCACACGTGTCGGCACGAGCCCAAGCAGCAGCGCTCGATCGGTGGAGGAGCGAGGCGGCGGGCGTACTCGAGCGTACGCGCGTGGATGCTCGCTTGCTAGCTGAGGCCCAAGCTGGCAAGGCCAGCTGGTGGGCTGGACCAACAGCGTTGCGGAGCAGGCTGAGGGCGGCGGGCCAGGCCCAGGCGCTGGGTGTTTGAGGCGTGCCGTGTGCGCATGCGTCACGACACAAGGGAGCTGCGTAGGACAAGATTCTCGTTGATTCCTGCGTTGTGCCGCGCCGAAGGACAGTGGTACGAGATTTGTTTGGTGAAAAAAAGGGCTACGTGACGGATTGATGCTATCCATCAAGAGGAAGAGATGAAAAGCTAATTGATTTACGGCCTACAGGAGCACGAGGTGGAGTGTTGGGGGTTTTCCATTGATCTTCACGGTGAAGTGCACACAGGAAGGCTTACGTGATGCAGTTTGGCTTTATTTCTTTGTACATGGTTGTGTACGAGGATGGTAGCATGAGGGTCCGTGCTGTGCGTGGCAAGGATGATGACGTGCGTATAAGGCTCGGAGGAGTCTGGAGCGTGTCGTGGAAGGATCATGCATACACAGGGCATCAAGCAATGCACTGAGATGTGCGGGCGGACACGATGCAGGGTGGAGCATGATTGCAGTCGGATAATTTCAGCTGGGTCGGACTGGATAGTCTGATGGATCGACGGGGATGTCGGTCAAAGCAGAAGACGGAGGTGATTTCAGCGACGACGACATATGAGCGTGATGCTGATGGTGGCCGACTTCTGGGACGTGGAAACACGTGGTGCAAGTCTGAGGGCTTGTGCGGCTTCGACAAGACTATGGCGCGGGGTTGATTCAAGGCAGTGTACACATGAGAGCTTGAAGTCGACAGGGCGCGGGGTAGCACGGCCAGCTACGTGGAGTCATGTTGAAGGTGGAGCTGGAGTCTAACGGAAGACTTCACTCTGTGCTGATGGAGGGGCTACGGTGTAAGATATCGGAGAATCGAAGCCTATTTCAGCGGGATAGCGAGAGACATGTGGATCGGACTGGGGCCCAATGGTCTGATGGAGACGTGATACTCGGCATCGGTCGGTGATGATCGGTGGTTCTCTGCAGTGGGGGTTGAGGCAGTGTGGGCTAGCTACCCGGGAGACTCGACCAGGACAGTAGAGGCTCGACGCGGTGATAGCGGCGAGGCGTGCGGTAAGCACGGGACACAGCGACAGACCAAGGCACTAATGGTGAGACGTGTGGTCAGACAAAGTGTGCAGGGGGTGCTGAAGCAGTGTTGACGAGTACCGGATTAAAGTTGGTGACTGCGTCTATCGGTGCTAGTTGATGGACAGGAGTTGACCATGGAGAATCTGAGAAAGTGGCGGAAAGTCTGGATTTGTCAAAACAGAGAGAGTACATGGCCGTATATTCTGTGGTGTTCGGTTCACATGGCAAAGTGCGGATGACAAGACAGAAGGAGGCGGAGTGCTATAGCTGTGGGACATGCCAGAGACTATCCGGGAAAAGGGTGAGACAACTGTGAATTTGACTCAGGGTGACACAGGGCGACGGTGAAATTCCTTCAAGTTTCAGATAGACGATCAAGAAAGAGCGGTGGCATTGAGTTCAGGTAACTCTTATATGTGGCGTCCAATATGCGAGTTGTTCATTTTCACGCAGACAGTGATCGGTGTGTGATGGTGTTGAACGGATTCTCCGGAAGTTGGGAGCACAAAGTAGAGTAATGAGGAACTTAATTTTGCTCGAGGGTTGACTGTGAAGAAGACGAGAAGGGACTACAGTTGCAGGTGGGGTCACATGGAGTCTGGGAGTAGCAGCGGTGCTCATGACGTATCTCAAGTCCAATGTACATGGAGGTTCAACGCACGAACGAATTCAAGGTGATGGAGAATATTCGCCAAGGTGGAGTTTGTTAGAGTTGTGTCGAATATTATTGTACAAGTTAGGTTACAGTTGGACTTGGAGTCGTACGGTGTGTAGACAGGATATGGAGTCGTGTCCAAGTAGGACACTTGTATCCTAGGCCTCTCATATATAACGAGGGTAGACACACGATGTAACCTATGCCAACATAATAGCACGGGTACGAGGGGGAGCCGGCGGCGTGTGCCGGCGCCCGGGCGGCCGGGGTGCGGTATTGTGACGGTGTCATGGGGAGGAGCGCCCGTAGTCAGGCCCCGGGGACGTAGCCATGATGGTGAACCTCGTTAACAAATCTCGGTGTCATGCTTGTGTGATTGCTTGGTCCTCGGTAGATCGACGGAGTGACTCGGATTTATTCTAACAACAAAGAATAATTTGGAACTGCATGGATGCTGCTCAATTGATTGGTCAATTCCTCTAGAATGTTGACTTGACCACACGAATCACAACAAATGTTAACTTGACATTCATTCATGCATGCGTTTCCACTGCAGTCTGCACTAACTGACTGTTGTTGGAAAGAATTTCCTGACTGGCCGGTGGTACCTCCTTCCTGTATTCTGGAATGAAGAAAAGTATACCCGCAAAAAAGAAAAGAATGTAGAAAAGTATACTTTTTTTTTCGAGAAGGGAGAAAATTGTTTTACAAGAATCCGTGCTATGACGAGAATGCCTACACGGATACTCCGGCTCCAAAAAGAAACAAGAAAACTACTCTGTCACGAATCTATCTAAACCCTCAACTCCTATACCCGCCTTCTTCCAAAGCTTGATCTCCTCGTGGATGAGCTGAACAAGGTTAGTGTCCGAGCGCCTTTGATCGTTCCGGTTGAACACTCGTGCGTTCCTCTGCTTCCAAAGATGCCACGCGGTCAAGATGACGAGCGAGTCAAAACCTCTCTTGAGCTTTCCATGGAAGGACTTCCGAGCCTTGTCCCACCACTCCATGAATGTGTCCTCGGGACTTGGGATTTGGATGTTGATTTGTAGCAACTGGAAGCACCCACTCCAGACTTGCCTCGCATAAACACATCCAGCGAGGATATGATCTGCTGTGTCCTCCTCTTGGCAGCAAGTATAGCATGCCGAAGGCGTCTCTCGGAGTCCATGTCTCGCACGTCGGTCCGAAGTCCAGAGCCGGTACTGAGAGGCAAGCCACGCAAAGAAAAGTATACTGGTTAGTGACCGGAAGAGCATGCCCGCGTGCATGCATGCATGCATGCATGCGCGTTTGACCTTTGAAAATACTCTTTTGTTTCATTTTCGCTTCGCTTTCAGCAGCTTGTCCTAGGGCTGTTTGAATTGAACCAGTTGGTTTCTCTTAATGAAAATCGGAGGGAGGGCCTTTCTTTTAATTAAAAAGAAGAAGATTAATTTAATTGTTTACAAGACAAGAGTTAAACAATATATATCATGCCTGACTTAATACTATGCACGGTTTCCAGATGTTGTTTAACACATACACAAAAGTGCCCATTAGGTGCGGCATCATGTGTGTGTCTCATTAACTCAGATGATCAACTTAGTTTAGAGCCGGTGTGATTTTTGTGTGTGCGTGCGTTAGTGTTGGTGGTGTGCATCCTAACTATGCAGAGGCCGGCTGTGTGCTCAGTGTGTTTGTATTCTCTTGATACTTCATTTTGAGTCAATAAAATTCACCCTTTGTCGAAAAGAGATGACTTTTCCGGTTAACAGCGAGATCAAGTGCATGTCTGACCAACTTTGTGTGTGACAGTGTGAGTCTACGTCATTAGTTGTACCCGGTGTTTGTAAGAAAAACTATGCTATTCGTAGAAAAACAAACTATGCTAACAGATACCTTGCACACACAAAAAATAATTTGACGGCCATATATAGCCTCGATCGCGTCATTGAAAATAGTAATAACTTTAGGCATCCTGCTTGCTAATTAAGCTAGATGGATAGCTAGGGTTTCGGATACCGTTCATTGCATGGGCACGATCAACAACAGAGCCTTTTAACCAGTCTTAGTTAATTGTTCACCTTAGTCAAACCTAATTAGTATAACTAAGTTAATTACCACTAGATAGGGTTTCTGATACCGTTCATTGGATTTGCATACGCTCCCGATCGGAGCCTTGTTATAACTAACTAATAGTCTAAGTTAAGTTAGTTTTTCAGTTTAGTCAAATCTAAGCTAGAAAGCAGGCTAAAAAGGCTCGATGGAGAGAGCCTTTCATGTATGCGTTGGGACGCATATACTTACATGAACAAAAATTGAAAAGAAAGAAGAAGAATGAGATTAGTTTTGCCGGCAAGCACCTTTTCCCTTCCTTTCTTTCTTGTCATGCGTGCCAGCTGAATTCAGTTGGCATCTCTATTTTCTTTTCAATATTGGATCAATGCCCTAGCTAGAGCTAGACCATAGCCAAGCATAAGCTACGTATATCTCATGTGATCACATATTAGCTGTTTTCGATCATTCGGGTACGTTATAGGTCGTCCCTTCGTCATGTCATTAGGATTTTGTTGACATGTATGAGAGAGATATCTCGCCCAGGCCTACGACTCTGAAAAAGTTCGAGAGCAGCATTTAAGTAGTATTTTGTGTGTGGAAAATCGAAGAACTATGGTGGCATACTAGTTTTTTTTTCATACACATCTTTATTTAATTTTTTAAGAGAGGCTGTGAATAAGTGATAAACATATTTCATTTCAAAAAAGAAGTTACAAAACAATGACACCCTTGTTTCCTAAATAGACGGTGTTTTGGACACCGACACGGTCTCCATGCTCCAATATGCATCTTTGGCTTTTCATATATACTAGTTTAGTTGCACGCCAGCAAGACGATTATGAGATTCTGCATCATGAGAATACTTTCCAGGGCGAATGTAATGGTGCAATTTTCACTTTGGCGATGCATATGCCACTATATTTGTAACTATTGGTTAGTAGTAAAATTTAAAAAATTAATAATAACTACGGCACATTTTGTACGGCATCATCTATCTTATGTATTTACGACATGAGAGGAAAAAATATTAACTGGAGAATCACTTAATGCTTGGAAATGTTGACACAAAAGTGTGGACACATATAAATATTTATATACCTCCCTATGAAGATATATATAACAAAGTGACCGAACAAACAAAAGCACCTAGCTGTGAAAAAAAAATGCTCGCAAAGATCTTGCGTGGATCCTGTCGATGGAACACGCAAAGTGATCCGGGCGTACGTGTGTGGCGCTGCGCGGGCACACGCAGCGGCCGGAATCTTTGAAAATAATCTGACGGTCGACCGGGACCAATCTCCTTTGCTCCTCAATCATTGCCGCATCTGATGCATTTCCCGCGCATGCAGCAGATCCATTGCATGCATGAGCCATTGCTATTGCTCCTATGCTAGCTTTGGAAAACACAAGTCACAGATTGACACAACTCGTACTAGGCACTACGTATGTGTGAATAAAAATCTCAACTCAACCGGGGGGGGGGGGGGGGGGAGGTCTAGAAGCATCAAAACCATAAAAGATATAGTCACCTAGCATAGTGCCTTTTTTCAAAATTGGTAATATAGATATAGTAAGGTCTAGATGGTCAAAATATTTTCGTTATTCTGCAATATAAATAAAATTTGAAGTCCGCACGATCAAATGCCATATTTATTAGCACCGTTTTTTTCCTTCTAATATTTATTGGGGCCATTCTGTTCATTAGGTTCCACATTGTTCGTATTTGCCTTACCATCATGTTCACATGGACACTGAGAGATTGAATCAATTAGCTTATAAAATTTATGAATACATTAGGTTCTCTTCCTCTTCATGTCTACATCTACATGGACGCGAATCTGAGTTTTTCTAATTAGTTTCTATGACTGTAGTTTCCACTATTGTACTTTTCACATTTTGAATGCATAAATTAATCTAATGTTGGGAGATTTTTCAAGGACTAACTAAGACAATCAGAATTAGAGAGGAGAGTTTCTAAAAAAAAGGGAATTAGAGGAGAGTAAACTGACCTTCCCTGCTTGCTTCGCCGCCCCTCATAGGTCATGGCGACCATGCGGCCCTGCGTAAGTCCAAGCAACTGTGGTCTGTGGATCGCCGCCCCGCCCCGCCCTATTCTCATTTTCTGGTCACCGAAGAGTTCGATCGATTGGAATTTGGAATCAAGAAACTGCCCTCGGCGGCGACGGCGCACCTACAGGGCCTCGCACGTAGTACCAGCAAGCCAAAACCTAAACTATATATGTTCGTGCATGCGGCTGCTGCCTGCTTTTTGAGTCTTTCATGATGGGCTTAAGGGGGGGGGGGGGGGGGGGGGGGGGGGGGGGGGGGGGGGGGGGGGGGGGGGGGGGGGGGGGGGGGGGGGGGGGGGGGGGGGGGGGGGGGGGGGGGGGGGGGGGGGGGGGGGGGGGGGGGGGGGGGGGGGGGGGGGGGGGGGGGGGGGGGGGGGGGGGGGGGGGGGGGGGGGGGGGGGGGGGGGGGGGGGGGGGGGGGGGGGGGGGGGGGGGGGGGGGGGGGGGGGGGGGGGGGGGGGGGGGGGGGGGGGGGGGGGGGGGGGGGGGGGGGGGGGGGGGGGGGGGGGGGGGGGGGGGGGGGGGGGGGGGGGGGGGGGGGGGGGGGGGGGGGGGGGGGGGGGGGGACAATCGATCTCGGTGGTCGTTTTTATTAGTCCTACTATGCAAGTTTACATATTATTATTATTATGCATGTGTGTGTGTGTATATGTATATATCTTATATGTGCTAGCATAAAAAATGCTTTTATTCTCTCTTGTTAAGTATACACCATAGACCGTACGGTGGGGGTTAAGAACCGATGCCACCTAGCTTGGATCACCGAGGGACCTCAGATGGAAACGCAACTCATGCTTAATTTTTGTGTTAATGTCTTATAGGTACACGGTGATTACATTTTCTTGCATGACAATTTCTACAAATAAAGACAATCATCACTGATTTGTAAAGAGAATGGCAATTAGTTGCCATTGTCAATTGATGATTAGTTGCAATAATTAATCATCACTAGTATAACTAGTTACTCTAACCAAGTCTAGCTACGTCTTGTTTATGTAAAAACTTCATGCCAGATGATGAAAAAGTTAGCGACAAATCAAGTAAAAAATTGCAAATAAGCCCGAAGCATAACAAATGGCCCACACAGTTTGGTTTATGTAGGTTACAGAGACACGTTGGGGAGGGGATTTGTGGCACACAACTGCGGAGGCACCAGGCCCATTTTTTGTTTTGGCTTTAGATTTTTATTTAATCTTTTGTATTTTTTGAACCGAAAATTCAAACTAAGTTTTGTTTTTATATTCGTGTTTCTTGTGACAAGGGTTTTCAAATAAGACCCATTTTGAATACATTACGTCTATGTTTCATGTGCGTGCCTCCGCACGTTTCCGGGACACGTTGTTTTGTCATAAAAAACCAGTCCGTGCATGAAACATAGACCCGACTATAGAGCGGCGCCGCACCCAGGCGTTGCCGTGCGGCGGCTCTTATACTAGTCCAGTATGCATGCACGTCGCTATCGCGCGCTGTCAAAAAAGCAGAGAAAAGAGGAGCAGCACATGCATCCAGCTAATTACTACAGTACAAAGTCCACTAAGAAACGGCTAGAGTACAAAGTCAGGTACTCACTGTTCGCTAAGTACTAGTATTACTAGTAGCTAGGCACGGTAAGAGCAGCTGCAACTATTCATAGCTTCTGTCACTATTTATAAAAAAGTGTCCCTATATTGTTGACGATTTTTAAGCAACATGTAAAGAAAACATATAAGCATATAGAAAAACTGTTCCATAAATGATTTGTTCCACTTGCCTAGCTTGTTGCCAATTTAATTCTACCAAATTGTCATGTCATTTTATAAAACTTTGTCGGTACTTACAAAATTCAGTTGCCACAATGTTTTGTTGTGCTTGTCATTTTAATTTTACCTAGTTACGTGTATTGTCTCATAAAGCTTGTCAGTACTTATAAAAATCAAGTTGCCACAATATTTTGCTGTGATTGTCATTTTAATTCTACCTATTTACTGCATTGTCTCATAAAGCTTGTCAGTACTTGCAAAAATTCAGTTGCCACAAGATTTTGTTGTGCTTGTCATTTTAATTCCACCTAGTTGTCGTGTTTTCTCATAAAGCTTATCAGTACTTACAAAAATCCATTTACCACAATATTTTAATGTTCTTGTCATTTTAATTCTACCCATTTGCCGTGTTTTCTCATAAAAGCCTGTCCATTGTAAAATCTAGTTTTCGTGGTGTTTTGTTGTACTTATCAGTTTAAGTCTATTTAGTTGCCATTGTGGTTCATAAAACTTGTCGACGTTGTGTTTTTTTTTTGCTTATCTGTTCAATTATACTCTGTTGTCTCATAAAGCTTGTCAGTCGTTGTACAAACTAGTCGTCACTTTATTTTGGTGCGCTTGCCATTTAAGTTGTACCTAGTGGCCAGTTATTTCATAAAAAATGTCAGTGGTTGTGAAACCAGTTGCCAGGGTATTTTGTCCTCGCTTGTCTAGTCGTCGTACTAGTAGTAGTGTAGTGTAGGTAGGAGGAGGTGCACGTACCATAGACCGTCTTCGCTCCCTTATCCCCTCGCTACAGTTCTCAGAGGCGAAAAGGGAGGCGACCGGGGGGGGGGGGGGGGGGGGGGGGGGGGGGGGGGGGGGGGGGGGGGGGGGGGGGGGGGGGGGGGGGGGGGGGGGGGGGGGGGGGGGGGGGGGGGGGGGGGGGGGGGGGGGGGGGGGGGGGGGGGGGGGGGGGGGGGGGGGGGGGGGGGGGGGGGGGGGGGGGGGGGGGGGGGGGGGGGGGGGGGGGGGGGGGGGGGGGGGGGGGGGGGGGGGGGGGGGGGGGGGGGGGGGGGGGGGGGGGGGGGGGGGGGGGGGGGGGGGGGGGGGGGGGGGGGGGGGGGGGGGGGGGGGGGGGGGGGGGGGGGGGGGGGGGGGGGGGGGGGGGGGGGGGGGGGGGGGGGGGGGGGGGGGGGGGGGGGGGGGGGGGGGGGGGGGGGGGGGGGGGGGGGGGGGGGGGGGGGGGGGGGGGGGGGGGGGGGGGGGGGGGGGGGGGGGGGGGGGGGGGGGGGGGGGGGGGGGGGGGGGGGGGGGGGGGGGGGGGGGGGGGGGGGGGGGGGGGGGGGGGGGGGGGGGGGGGGGGGGGGGGGGGGGGGGGGGGGGGGGGGGGGGGGGGGGGGGGGGGGGGGGGGGGGGGGGGGGGGGGGGGGGGGGGGGGGGGGGGGGGGGGGGGGGGGGGGGGGGGGGGGGGGGGGGGGGGGGGGGGGGGGGGGGGGGGGGGGGGGGGGGGGGGGGGGGGGGGGGGGGGGGGGGGGGGGGGGGGGGGGGGGGGGGGGGGGGGGGGGGGGGGGGGGGGGGGGGGGGGGGGGGGGGGGGGGGGGGGGGGGGGGGGGGGGGGGGGGGGGGGGGGGGGGGGGGGGGGGGGGGGGGGGGGGGGGGGGGGGGGGGGGGGGGGGGGGGGGGGGGGGGGGGGGGGGGGGGGGGGGGGGGGGGGGGGGGGGGGGGGGGGGGGGGGGGGGGGGGGGGGGGGGGGGGGGGGGGGGGGGGGGGGGGGGGGGGGGGGGGGGGGGGGGGGGGGGGGGGGGGGGGGGGGGGGGGGGGGGGGGGGGGGGGGGGGGGGGGGGGGGGGGGGGGGGGGGGGGGGGGGGGGGGGGGGGGGGGGGGGGGGGGGGGGGGGGGGGGGGGGGGGGGGGGGGGGGGGGGGGGGGGGGGGGGGGGGGGGGGGGGGGGGGGGGGGGGGGGGGGGGGGGGGGGGGGGGGGGGGGGGGGGGGGGGGGGGGGGGGGGGGGGGGGGGGGGGGGGGGGGGGGGGGGGGGGGGGGGGGGGGGGGGGGGGGGGGGGGGGGGGGGGGGGGGGGGGGGGGGGGGGGGGGGGGGGGGGGGGGGGGGGGGGGGGGGGGGGGGGGGGGGGGGGGGGGGGGGGGGGGGGGGGGGGGGGGGGGGGGGGGGGGGGGGGGGGGGGGGGGGGGGGGGGGGGGGGGGGGGGGGGGGGGGGGGGGGGGGGGGGGGGGGGGGGGGGGGGGGGGGGGGGGGGGGGGGGGGGGGGGGGGGGGGGGGGGGGGGGGGGGGGGGGGGGGGGGGGGGGGGGGGGGGGGGGGGGGGGGGGGGGGGGGGGGGGGGGGGGGGGGGGGGGGGGGGGGGGGGGGGGGGGGGGGGGGGGGGGGGGGGGGGGGGGGGGGGGGGGGGGGGGGGGGGGGGGGGGGGGGGGGGGGGGGGGGGGGGGGGGGGGGGGGGGGGGGGGGGGGGGGGGGGGAAGGAAATATAAATAACAATTTTATTATTGCCTCTAGGGCATATTTCCTTCAGGCAGTTCGTTGGGTTGGGGGGAATCGGAGGAGGAAGAAGGGATTGGTTTGGGTTTTTTGGCATCCCTCCCGCTGGTTTGGTTGGGCCTTATCCTCATTGTGTGGTCATGTGGAGTTGGTTGAATTATTATTTAGCCTTGTTGAATTTTTGAACGAGAGCGCGGGGCGAGCCGACTCGCGCGGGAGCACCAAAACAATATTTCGGAGAGCGGGCGCGGGGCACCAAAACAATGTTTCGGAGAGGGAGTGCAGACAGGCATGTGAGCGGGAGTATCAAAAGGCTATTTCGGCGGGAGTTGTGGGAGGGCGTGACTCCCACGGATCATTGATTGCCTGCCAACTGATCCCAACCGTCCATCCCTTTCCACTCTTTTATATCCGACGACGGACACCACTCGTCACGCGGATCACGCTCCTCCCTATAGAACGTAGTGGACAACTCTTGGCTAAGTTTCTTCATTTAATATTATAAATCTAAACAAATCTAGGAGACCAAAAAATGTTGAATTTTTTTCTTTTAACAGTAATCATATTTGTGCCGTCACATGGGACCCACTCATCGATGGGTTACCATTTATTGTTTTCTCCCATCCATAAAAAAAAACCAATCTGTGGCCCGGCCTCCTCCGGCTCCGATGCACATCCAGTGGTCGCCCTCGTGAAGCACCCGCACCCGGCAGCCCTGTGAACAGATCCAATTTGTCTGTCTAACATTAGATTGCCACTTCCTCGATGAATCGGGTTGCCTGAGGGTGGTACTGCCTAGGCGTGTCGACATAATAAAACGGTGGAAGCAAAAAAGGTGATACATTTTCGTTGGCTAGTTTATACAAGCTTCAGTCGTCGATGTCGTTAGTGTGTGGCCCGAGTTGGAATATGATGCCCAACTCCTATCTCGTTGTATTGTTGGCGTCGGCGTCATCAGTCCAACATCACTGGTTTTTTGTTTATTGCAATGTATAAATAATGGAGTGTTACAATCGATGGAGCACGCGTGAAGAAAAAAAATCATAAAATTTAGGCAACAAAGGCACTGATTCGTGACGTCCTGAACTCGATGACAATGATACCAATATTAATTAAATCCGATGTTTATTTATATAAGATTTTCTTTAGTTGGTTACACTTTATTACTTCTAACATTTCCTTTTATTGATAATGTGTGATCTTTATTATCTGTTATTTAAGCATATGAAAAAATATGATTATTATTTAATGATATAATCCTTTTGTATTTATTACTCTCTCCGACAAATAGTATGGTAACACACGGTTCGTTATTTCATGTTCTATTATGTTCGCCTTTACATGTTCGAGACGGGGAAGCCCTCCAGGGCAGGAGTAGGAGTTGAGCAACATCAAGAGCATCTACAGTCGGGCGCCCCAAACCGACCTCAAACGCCCGGCCACTGACCGGTCACGAAAATCTGACCCAGACGGGCGCCTCAAACGAGTCTCAAACGCCCGGACTGACCGGTACCCCTCATACCCAGCCCAAATATGGGGCAGATATGGGGGCGCAAGGCCGTGCCCGCCACGTAGGACTGACGATGGGGTCCCACGCGGAATCGCCCGGAAACCCGTCAGTCCAACGGACGCCTCCTCCGTCGCCGCGGTGTGAACGCCGTGTGGCGCCGCTCCGGCTCGCCGCCCGAGGTCAAATTCGGCTATTTAAGTCGGCCGGCGTCCCCCAACCCTAGCCCATCCACCTCCCCCCTCTTTGCGCCGCCATCTGAGCCCGTCCGCATCCACTCCCCCGCTCTCCCACGCTCTCCGACATCGCCATGGTCCGGCGCAAGATCGCGACGTACGCTATGCTGACGCCAGAGTGCTGGAGGCAGATCTAGGCGAGGCGCGCCGCCCACATCGGTCTCGGGCTGCCTCCGGACTCCTCGGAGCCGGAGGAGGGGGAGGAGCAGCAGCCGGAGAAGGAGGAGGGAGAGCAGCTACCGGAGCCGATGGAGGTGGCAGATCCAGAGGATGAGGAGGCGGAGCAGCCTACTCCGGGGTTCAACATGGCGGAGGTGGAATTCGCCGTAGCCCAAGCCGCGGAGATGGCGGAGCAGCAGGCCATCCTGGAGTCCATCCAGGATGAGGCCTATGTGGAGGCCAACCAGTCGTTCCTCCGGCAGGAGCAGGCGGCGTCCGACGCGCTCTTCGCCCAACTCGACGCAAAGATAGAGGAGGAGGAGGCCGGAGCGGAGCAGCCGGAGGCGCCGGAGCTGCAGCTGCCGCCCATGTATCCGGAGCCGGGCACGGAGATTGTCGACATCTCCGACGAGGAGTAGTTAGATCGTGTACATAGTACGTATAGGTTATTTAGTTTTCATGCTTTTGTATGGATTTAAGAATCTAGTATGAGATGCCCGGATGCAGTTGTGTTAATTTAAGGAGTGCCCGGTCACTGCCCACGGGCGTTTGAGAGATCGTATTTGTCGTATGCGGCTGTAGATACTCTAAGGACCTCTGACCGATAATGGACTCGGCCTATTCGGTCCTTGCAAGCAAGGCAGGTTGCAATCGTCTTGTCGTTATCTCCGACAATATGAAGGTGATTGATACAATGAAGAATGAATGAAACGAAATGGAATGGCATGGTGATGCGTCTAGCGCATCGTCTCAGAGGTGTATCAGCTGCACGGATGCATGCATGCATGGATGCATGTAGACGTAGACGTACGTCTACCGAGAGCCAGAGGTACGTACACGCATGCATATCGATGCGTGTGTACCCTCCCTCTGCCGAGCATTGCATCTAGTTGCGGGTATAGCAGAGAGCACACACACTCAACGACTGTACGGTGGTGCTTAATTTCTCCGGCCGCGTGCACGTACACGTCGGAGCTAGCAGCTAAGTAGCACATCCGTACGTGCGCGCGGCGTGCGAGGATCGCCGGAGCGGACGAGGGCGTCGGGCCGGCCGGAGAGGAAGGAGACGATGGAGGCCCTGGCTTGCGGAACGATTAGTTTTGGCGATTCATGAGAGAGTGAAGACATACTTACGTACGTCGCCGTCGCCATTGTTCCGGCGATAAATGCATGCATCCATCCATTCCTTTGATCGATGAGATACGTAAATGGCGAGCGGCGGCGGCGGCAAATTAAAGAATCGCACGCCCGAGTCGAAATGGCCGGATTTCGCTTTGTCTCTCTGTACGTACTACGTCTTGTTGTGCTGTCTGCAAAGAAAGGAAAAACTCTGATTTTTTTTTTTGAGGGAGCTCGTCGGCGATCGAGGAGGGAGGACGCTGGAGCGGTATGCTCAGCGCCCAAAGAGGTCGCCGTTAATTTAATTGTCCGTGCTTTGTCGGCGCCATGGACGGTGTGTCGGAACAGGTGAGGAAGGAAGGCTCCATCGCTTGCTTGATTTGTTGTCTCTGTTGCCGTGTGGGAAGAAAAGAAAAAGGCACCTTTTTTGCCGGAGGTCGTCGGCGAGGAAGACGGCGCGGCAACCACGCCGGCGGCTGGCCGGCTGGAATCGCGGCGGCGAGGTCGGGAGACTCGATCCCGAGGAAGAAGAAACCAAAGTTGAGACGTACGGAGAGGACGCGCGAGAGAGAGAGACGGCTTTGGATTTGGATGTGATCTGCCGTCGGGCCCCGCGGTCGCCGGTGGCTGATGCCAGCCAGGAATTTGACCCTCTGTTGCAACGTGCTTGGCTTGCCGCATAACGGCATAATGATGATGGCAGGTTACGCGTTAATCAAAGGAAAACGTTTAAAATGTTAGCGTACCGAGCTGAGTAGCTGACTGCCTCCTCTTTGGCGTGTGTGGCGTGGCCACAGAGACGTGTCGGTGACGTGGCCGTCCACCCTGGACGGCATCATCCGAGGTTAGGTGTCGGTGGGTATTTACTTTTCGAGCAAATTTGGTTGAGGTCGCCTTCTCATGGCTGAATATATCGGCTATTGAGGGGTCTGACCGCCCCTGGCTTTGATCCAAGAGGCGATCAGTCTACCCGCAAAAAAAAAAAAAGAGGCGATCAGTCTGGTAGGGAAGCAGTTCTTTAGTCGTCAAGCTCTTTTCCAATCTGTACAATATTTATCAGGACGGGTCCTGACCTCACCATAGATTTTCTAAAGAAAAGTTAACGACGGTAGACTTGGGATGCAATTATACGGTGTACTCGTACGATGCAAAAGTCAGAGCTCCCTTCCCGGAGCCGTACGAGCCCAGCCGTCGAGTGGGGCATGGCATGGCATGGCATGTCATGTCATGTTCGCGACAGCAGCTAGTGCAAGACCTGAATTCTTGTCTCCCAGAGATCAGGTACGGTTGATAATGTAAGTGCACAGATGCGTAGGTTGCCCACGATTCACGGTCGCT
The DNA here is from genome assembly GCA_036873465.1 of Thinopyrum obtusiflorum. NCBI lineage: Eukaryota > Viridiplantae > Streptophyta > Magnoliopsida > Poales > Poaceae > Thinopyrum > Thinopyrum obtusiflorum. The sequence continues at coordinate 23,394 of JAAAWM010012141.1, read as the reverse complement.
GAACGCTTCTGTCCCAAGAAAACGACGCTGCTTAACCCTGAAAATAATGGCTTCAGTCGAAACGGGTTGGATTTCGATGTGATCTGCCGCCGGGTCCCGCCGTCGCCGGTGACCGATGACAGCCAGAAACTTGATCCTCTGTCGCAACGCGCTTGGCTTTGGCGCATAATGATGTCGGGTTACGCGTTAATTATGCCCAGCTGACCTGTTCCAGATTTACTCCTATGATGATGCTGTAGTAGCTGTCATTCATCACGAAGTTGTATTTTAATTCAGGGATATTTTCTCGTCGCAATCTGAAAAATGTTAAAAGAGATGATCATTGTTGGCTCGTACGAGCAGTCTTTTTCTTCCTGCAAATGAATTGTGGGCATAAACTACGGGCGGCGAATTAACAGTATTTTTGTTCTTTGCAGATCCTGTGCCGGGCGCTGGGCGGCAAGACCGGGAGGTCGTGCAAGGGCTGGGACATCGGCGTCAGCTGCATCCACCCTACGGCCGCGGCGGCGAGGCTCTTCGCGCCGCTCAAGATGCCGGTGCACCTGCCCATCATCGAGTTCCACCAGGACGAGGTACTGATACAGATCTGACTACTGTTTTGCTACATGTCAATGTCGTTTTCAGTGTGCTGATGTTACGCTGTTCTGACATCTCTCAGGTGTGGGAGCTGCCTGCTCACGCCGAGGTGCTGGCCCGGTCGGACAAGACCGGCGTGGAGATGTTCCGGCTCGGCGACCGCGCCATGGGCGTCCAGGGCCACCCCGAGTACAGCAAGGACATCCTCATGAGCATCGCCGACCGCCTCCTCCGCCAGAACCTCCTCCTGGTAAACCTCTCTGCCGCTTGCTTGCTTTCTTCAGACCAATTCATGAGCTCCAAGTGCGATCGATCTTCCATGACAGTCTGAAACTAACCGATGATCGTCGTTGTGCGTGAGCAGGACTGCCAGGTGGACGTGGCCAAGGCGAGCTTCGACGTGCGGCAGCCGGACAAGGAGTTCTGGAAGAAGGTGTGCAGGGGGTTCCTCAAGGGCAGGCTCCAGCCGCAGCAGCAGCAGCAGCAACATAAGCTGCAGCTATAGGAGTCGGGGTCGGAGGAGGAGACGGCATCGAATCTGAGAAGGAGGCCGGTGCCGCCGGAGGAGGAGGACATAGTAGCGTTACTGAGCTGGGGGGGTTGCGATTGCGAGCCTAGAATTAATCCTTATTTTTCTGCTTCGAAGTTTGACATCATCGTCATCTTGTACAGAAACCGCCTATTTATGCGAAGCATTAATAAAGAGCGATCGGGTGCTAATTTCACAGTCTCTCGTTTCTGTTGACCATGTTTTCTGCTCGGAGAAGCTTCCCACCGGATTCTCCCATGTTGTATTTTCGCTTCGAGACCTACCATGGCACACGGCAACCTGAGCTACTAAGTGAGTGAGCTGTCTGTCTGTGCCTACTTTTAGCTGTTGATGAAGAGGTTGTTGAGATTGGACAAGGTGACGGAATAAGTCTTCAACAATAAGTCTGACCCCGTTGAGGTTGGAGGAATGGAATGATCGAACTCTAGCAACGACTGCTCACAATCAGGTAACTACCTCTTGGAACTAGAATTGACGGGCTTGAGAACTAAGTGCATCTCCAACACGGATCAACAATCGGACCTGTTCGAGTGTCCGCAGACAACCCGGAGGTCCAGCCGTTTCCTTCCCTCAAATTTGAACCATGAGCTATGACTGACAGCGGACCAGGCGGATCAAAAGGAGAAAGAGATGAGTGGGTAGGCGTGGTTCAGCTGACAGTGGGCTGGGCGGATGTCCGAATTCCCCCAGAGCTCCCTGAGTTTGAGGGCGGTTTGTGAGATTTCGGGTGCTTGGACTAGTCTACGGATATTCAGTGAATAGCGTTGAAGGCCTAAAAGTATCCGAATCGCCCGATCCGAGCATTTCGGAGATGCACCGAGGCATTTCTGTCGATGACACTTGTGCTGGAATCCAACTGTTCATCTTATTCTACATTTTTTTTGAGGAAAAACACCCCGAAGGGCATTTTTATATCTGACGAAAGATAAGGATTACAAAGCAACACTCTGGAAAAAAGACAGCTGTCCCACATATTACAAAGAGGCCCCTGCAAAATAACGAAATAACAAGAAAACCCTCGCAGGCAACCATCTTCAACCTCGCCGACAGCTCCGTCGCGCCGCATCCAGCCATCTTCACAAAGGCAGCCGAAGAAGGAAAGCAGCAGCACCATAGCCTCCGCCAGGCCTGCCCACGCCATCGCCACACAGGGCTTTTAGAACCGCAAGAGCCACCCGTCCCTGGGAACGGGATCTGGATCCGGGAGTAAGTCCATCGGTCGGGGGAACTCCCCGAGCACAGCAGGCCACCCCACCACAGCAGCCACAGGAAGAGGAGGAGGAAGCAGACGAACGGGCTCGCCGGAGAGGAAGAAACCATCCACCTCCAGAGCAGCTTCAAAATCCGAGGCGCCGCCAGCACCAGCCAGCCACGCCAAACCAGACCAACGCCGCCACCCAACGCGACAAGCATCGGCCACGCACCTGTACAAATCCACCCGGCAACGCAGCAGCACCGGAGCAAGCGCAGCCACGCTAACGACGAAGCCGGAGGAACAAAATCCCCTGATGAGGACGCCGACGCCGCCCCGCCGTCCTCACCCAGGACACCAACGCCCGCCGTCGCACACGAACAGCGAGCAGACGACGCAGCCAGCTTCGATCCGTCGCCCTGAAGGACGCCGTGGTGAAGGAGAAGCCGCCGCAGCTTATTCCGACGCGGCGCCGCCACCTCCACCCGCGCGGCGCCCCAGGAACACCTAGCCCTAGCCCTATCTACATGCCGGAGTCGGAGAACCGGGGTTCCCCCACCCTCCCGTCGCCGAAACGGCGGACGGAGGGCGAGGGAACCGGCGGCCTCGCCGGCAGACGACGAGCGGGATCTGGTCGCCTCCCTTTTCGCCTCTGAGAACTGTAGCGAGGGGATAAGGGAGCGAAAGCGAAGTTGCCACCCGTATGTTTGTATCGTGTGCTTTTTCTTGTCAAGTGTCATCTTATTCTACATTTGTTGTGCAGAAATTGAGGCGTGCAGAAATTGAGGCGTGTCCTAACATCGACGGTCCGCGCCGAACTTGCAGGTGGCAGTACCGAACTGCCGGTGACAACGATTTGCACGACCGGCTGGCTGACAGTGGCTCGGGAGCACTATTGCTACCGAATTTGCGCGGATTGCCACGCATTGTTTGCAGGTAGGATGGGCGTCCAGGTTCAGTGAACGGCCGGCACTTGCTGTACCGTGATGTGGGCTGCTCAGCTCCGGTGATGCGGGTAGGGGTCGCCGTCACGCTAACGGCGGAGCTGCCTAGTACCTCTTGCGATCTGTAGAGGTACGGGACCACGCCTCGGCGTACAGCGACAATTCGCTACCTTCGACTTGGGATATAAGATGTGACACGGAGCTGACTTGTCAACAGCGCACGTTTGAATTTTATTCCCAACGGGACCGTTTATTTGTAGTTTTCATGCCATGACTCGATAACAAAGCCAAACGAGCTCAGAGCATCTCTAGCCGATCCCATACCCAGCTCAGCTCTCTCAAATTTACTCGGCCGTGGCTACTTCTCGAGAAAAATCGGTCTCTCCCAACTCCCAACCGAGGCGCCTCCTCCTGCCACCGCCGCCAATGTCGTCACTGCCGCCACCGCAAGTCCCAACTTCAGCAGGAATGGAACTGCAGGATCTCCTCCGCAACCCCGTTGGTGCTACACCACCATCCGCACCAAGGAAGCAACTGGGGACGAAGAATGTGGTGCGGACCGCCATGTCGTCAACAAAGGCCAACGGCGGCCGCGATGAAGACCGCTCGCCCTCCGCTTGCACCGCCCAGCGGCAAGGCGAGGAAGCTGGTAAGGCCCTCACCAAGGCGGCGCGAAGAAGTAAAAAAGAGCACGAAGCAGACATCCACACCGATCGTCGTGCCTACTCCAACATTGCTCTTCGCTTTGAGCACGAAATTGTAGTCATCATCTACCTCCTCTCTAGTCTTAAACCCTTCATAACATCTATTTTTGTAATCATACACTTGTTCATGGCATGCCTGTCATGAATCATACACTTCTGGACACCTCTCTATGTACAGCGACAATTCGCTACCTTCGACTTGGGATATAAGATGTGACACGGAGCAGAATTGTCAACAGCGCACGTTTGAATTTTATTCCTAACGGGACCGTTTATTTGTAGTTTTTGTGCCGTGACTCAATAACAAAGCCAAACGAACTCAAAGGATCTCTAGCCGATCCGTTAAAAACAACTTCACAAAATTTTCTGTTTTGAGAAGTGAACCACATATAACCGAATCCTCGAAGTGAACGAGTTAACTCCCAAACCCAGCTCAACTCTCTCAAATTACTCAGCCGCGGCTACTTCTTGAGAAATCGGTCTCTCCCAACTCCCGCCCGAGGCGCCTCCTCTTCCTGCCACCGCCGCCAATGTCGTCACTGCCGCCACCGCAGGTACCGACTTCGACAGGAATGGAACCGCAGGATCTCCTCCGTAACCCCGTTGGTGCTACACCGCCATCCGCGCCAAGGAAGCAACTGGGGACGAAGAATGTGGTGCGGACCGTCATGTCGTCAACAAAGGCTAACGGCGGCTGCGATGACGACCGCTCGCCCTCCGCTTGCTCCGCCCAGCGGCAAGGCAAGGAAGCGGTAAGGCCCTCACTGAGGCGTCGCGAAGAAGTAAAAAGAGCACGAAGAAGACATCCACACCGACGTCGTGCCTACTCCAACATTGCTCTTCGCTTTGAGCACGAAATTGAAGTAATCATCCTCTCCCTCCTCTCTAGTCTTAAACCCTTCATAACAGTTGTTTTTGTAATCATACACTTGTTCATGGCATGTCGGTCATGAATCATACACTCATGGACACCTCCCTATGTACATCACATATATCACTTCATCTACCAAGACAGAGGAACAAGCTTTCAACAAGCAGGAGAAGATACACAAGGTTAGAAGAACACATGGAACATAAGCAACATAAGCATTAATGATTCATATACACAAAAGCATCACAAGTTCTACTCAAGTTCGGCTCTAAGTCGACATCGACAGCTACATTCTCTACGTCGACATCAAACTATCTAGTTAGTCTACAAATAGAATGAGCTCTACTCCGAGTGGTAGTCGGTGATGCCGGTAATCGTGGAGTCGAAGCAGGTGGGAATCTCCTTGGCGGTGCACTACAACGGGGGTGGCATGCCAGCTAGGAAGCCCGACACTGGGCCGGCCTCGGGGCCCAGGTGTCCTGAGGGAGGTCCGACAACAAGTCGCAACTCGAGGAGCGGCTGGAGGCCAGGAGACCATCTTGGCGTGCAAGCCAAGATGGCGGTGGCATAAGATTAGATAGGTTATGTGAAAGCCCTAGCCCTCGCCACCTATATAAGGCGAGGCTAGGGGTAGCCATTCTCATCAACTTTGGTAGACTAGAATCTCGGTAGCAATACTCATCATCATCCCTATAACCTCCTCACATGAGGTGCTCCATCATCAATACAATCATAAAGCAGGATGTAGGGTGTTAGCTTACCTTGAGGGCCCGAACCTAGGTAACCCCCTTGTGCGACTTCCCTTCTGGTACTTCCGGCAATATTCGCCACCATACTGAGGGTACTCCGGTTTTTTGTACCGTCAGCTGGTGCGCCAGGCAGGGGTTGCGTTGGTTGGAGGCCGACTTCAGATCGGATCTTCAATCATGACTGATGACCTCGCGCTAGGAGAGAGCTTCACCTTCGCCTCCCTCACCTTCAACGCGGACGGAGTGGGCCGGTTCGACATCAACCCACCGATATCGCATGCTTGTACCATCTTCTTTGGGTCACTCCCATTCATCATCGACTGCGCCGCCTTTACGCCCCGCCACCTTGCCGACTTGCAGGCGTAGCCCTATCGGATCCCACATCATCAACACCACCGTCCTCCGACTCCCAGGACAACGACCTCGTGGCGAAAGACTCAGGGTCGAGCCCCCCATCCTGGCCTCAAGATCAAGGTGCTATGTGGACCCCAAGACAGTCCACCATCCCGCTCCTAGCAATGTCACACCTGGTCGCCATGGTGTGTGGCAATTGCTTCAACGGCCACGCCCCCGAGGACTGCATCATCGACGGTTATGTCCTGGACCACAACATGAACTCCGCCTACCTTGTCTCCATCTCAGAGATGGAGTACAGGGCTAACATCGGCGAAAGCCTGCTACCGGCTACACTCGTAGAGTACAACGAATCCCCGCAGGACATTGCCTTGGAGCAGGTCATTATGATGGCCCCGGGCGGCCCTACTGATAACATATCTTCACTACCAAGCGTGGCTCCGATAGATGCAAACGCAAGCGGAGCCGCGGCCACCCATGTGATGCCACCAGCCCCGACACCACGGCATCTGAGCCAATAATCATCATCCCTTGGCACCAGCGGTTTCCTCACTACTATGCCAGAACCCGACCGGATTCACCGTCCTCGATAGCGGTCCCCCAGGATTTATGACTCCCAGGGTCGGCCCTTTGTGCCTCGCTAGGACGACGATGACACCACCTATCATCACAGACGAAGCGTTGCGGGGTCCTGAGCACGCATATACCATCAGACTATCCTACCGTCAGGACCATGGAGGCCCTTAGGCAGGCCACCGTGGCCGCCCAGATACAGCTTCATAGGAACATAGCGGAGGCCACTGCACACAAAACCCGATGGCCGGAACCATGGCGAATGCAGGGCGACGCTGACCTCGACATCAAACATGCTCAACCACCGACCCCCTAGCAGTCCACGGTTGTGAGGCAGTCAACGGCTTCAATGACAACCCAGACCCTGGCTTCTTCTAGACGCTGGCTAGCAAGCTCCAGGCAGTGCGGTTCTTGCGGATAAGTTGCACGCTACCCCCACGCGCTCCCAGTCTCATCTCCAGCCTACAGACAGTGCTCCAGAGGGTGGTAGTGCTCTAAGAAAACATCAGCTAGTCCAGCTTGCTACTAGCCGACATTGACATTGTGCTCTCTGCAGTAGGCCACCCGCGCGAGGAGAACCGCCATGAGTCTGTCACTCAGGTGGCGGCCTCGCCCGGAGGAGAGCCCGGGAACCTCTTGTAACCGATCTCCGCAATCACCGGCCGGGACCCGTTCCACTACCACCACGCGCCCCATCCGTACACGACCGTCTGGGTCACCAGCCCCACCTCCATGATTACCTTTGAGCGCGCGAAAAGGAACGCTACGGACACAACTACAAAAACCCACACGACATGTCACACACCTCTAACGGTGATGTAGGGTAGAGACCTTATGTGGCCCAATCTTCATGAATTGAAGGTGGATTTGAGGAAGAACACGTAAAACAGGAGGGGAATCACGAAGGGAAACACACTAGATGCAAATGAAGATACACATAGATAGATCCCTTACCCAAATCATCCAAAGAGTGAGATAGAACAAGATAGTTCTTCCCTAAGTCCTAGAACAAGGAGGGCTTGATGATTATATGATGGGAATCCTTCTCCACAAGAGGAGGTCTTGATTATCCCTAGGGATCCTTCACCAATGGAGGCCTTGAACTCCAATGGAATCTCTCTCTCTCTCTCTCTCTCTCTCTCTCTCTCTCTCTCAAGAGTAATCCCTCAAGGGGAGGTACATGAGCAAAGCTCTATCGTTTAGTTCTAATCTTTGCTAACCCTAAAATGGATTTGGGTGAGGAGTATATATAGGCTAGTCCACGAACGGGTAAGTGAGTGGTAAAATGGGAAGATACATGGGCCAAGCCCAACTCGCACACATGCTAGTCCGGGAATCCTGGGTAAAGGGGTCTGGGCATTCGGAGGGTCCAGGTACGCGGAGGTCTGGAGGTTCGGGCACCCGGGGTGTCCAGGGGTGGTCGCCCAAAGTCCGAGCACCCGGGGTGTCCAAGAGCTTCCTCTGAAGGTCTCCGTGGCTCCTTCTCCGCTTCCAGGCTTCCCTCTTAGATGGTGTAGTTGTTCTATTGCGCTTGAAATCCTCCTCGATCATCAGTGAAGACTTGCTCAAACCTCTACATGCACGATAGAGGGTCAATTAGTATACCATCCACGAAGGGCATAAGTAGATACGTGTAAAGGAGAAGATTCACATTTATATGTTTGAAGTAGATGTTGCACGTGACTCTTGGCAAAGGGATTCTTGACATGGTGATGTCTGTAGGATGCTCCGCATCATACCCTCCCCCTTGGGAGAGATTCAATCCCGGATCGTGGTCTTTATCATCATGGGAAAGAGATGGCGTCGTTGTGTAGAAGTGGGCGATCACCAAGCACTCATCATCTTGAAGCTCAAAATGGACTCTCTCCAATGTCGCACCGTCTTGCAATTCCTTCGAAAATAGCAAAAACAATGAACACTTGGAAAAACAAATGTGGTTAGTGTTAGTGCAAAACCAAACATCCAACTGTCTTAAAGCAAAAAGATATCATTATTACGTTGGAAATATGCCCTAGAGGCAATAATAAATTGGTTATTATCATATTTCCTTGTTCATGATAAAGGTTTATTATTCATGCTAGAATTGTATTGACCGGAAACTTAAATACATGTGTAAATACATACACAAATACTATGTCCCTAGTGAGCCTCTACTAGACTAGCTCGTTGATCAAAGATGGTTAAGATTTCCTAACCATAGACATGAGTTGTCATTTGATAATGGGATCACATTATTAGGAGAATGATGTGATGGACAAGACCCAATCGTAAGCTTAGCATTCGATCGTATCACTTGAGTTTATTGCTATAGCTTTCTTCATGTCTAGTGTCTATTCCTATGACCATGAGATCATGCAACTCCCGGGTACCAGAGGAGTACCTTGTGTGCTATCAAACGTCACTTCATAACTGGGTGATCATAAAGATGCTCTACAGGTATCTCCGAAGGTGTCTGTTGGGTTGGCATGGATCGAGACTGGGATTTGTCACTCCGTGTGACGTAGAGATATCTCTGGGCCCTCTCGGTAGTGCAACATCGTAAAGAGCTTGCAAGCAATGTGGCTAATGAGTTAGTCACGAGATCTTGTATTACGGAACGAGTAAAGAGACTTGTCGGTAACGAGATTGAACTAGGTATGGAGATACCGACGATCGAATCTCAGGCAAGTAACATATCGCCGGACAAAGGGAATTGCATATGGGATTAATCGAATCCTTGACATCGTGGTTCAAATGATAAAAGATATTCGTGGAATATGTAGGAACCAATGTGCGCATCTAGGTTCCGCTATTGGTTATTGACCAGAGAGGTGTCTCGGTCATGTCTACATGATTCTCGAACCCGTAGGGTCCGCACGCTTAACGTTCAGTGACGCTAGAGTAATATTGGGATATGCATGTTGGTGACCGAATGTTGTTCGGAGTCCCGGATGAGATCCCGTACGTCACGAGGAGCTCCAGAATGGTCCGGAGGTAAAGATTTATATATGGAAAGTTGCTTTCAGGGTTCCAAAAAAGTTTCAGTTTTTTTGGTACTGTATCGGGAAGCTTCCAGAAGGTTCCGGAAACTTCCGGAGGAGTTTGGAAGTCCACCAAGGGTTCCACCACGTCCCAAGGGTCAGCATGGGCTGAGGGGAGGTGCCCTGGCCTTATTGGGTCAGGCGCACAAGTCCCTCAAGGCACATGTCATGGGCGATTTCACCGTACGGGCACCCTGGGCACGTGCTCGGGCTCGAGCGCTCCGGATTTTGCGAGTAGCCGGATTCACATTCCATGAATACGTTCCATATACATGCAAAAATACAACAGCTTAGTGATTCGGGCGTTGTTTTCGGCTTTTGGGCTTACTCACGCTAAACCAGGACGCCTAAGGCACATCCATTAATTTCTTTACATGGGCCATGCTAGGGTTGTCAGCTTGTGCATGTCAATCGATCGATCCAGCGGCTGCTGGCTGCATCGCTCGCCTCGCCTGCCTCGCATGATGTTTGGCTGTGTGTCGTGCCGCACGATTGTGCCCCAGCAACTTCGGCGTTGGAGCCTTGGAGGTGGCAGCCGGCGAGGTGGACTGGCACAACACCGACGGCCGGCAAGACTGCAAAAGATGGTGCACGGCCGTGCCTCCAATTAGGCTACGATTCCGGCAAGCAACGATCGGGATCTTAAGAGGAAGCACGGGAGTCAAAGGGGCATCCCTGTGCATGCAGCACCGCCGGCACGTCAACGATGACTAATCAGGCATGCAGCACCGGCAAGTGCCCAACCCGTGCAAGGTCATGGCCAGGAGGTACTGATACGTCTCCGTCGTATCTATAATTTTTTATTGTTTCATGCCAATATTCTACAACTTTCATATATTTTTGGCAATATTTTATATTATTTTTGGGACTAACATATTGATCCAGTGTCCAGTGCCAGTTCCTGTTTGTTGCATGTTTTTTCTTTCATAGAATATCCATATCAAACGAAACCCAAACATGATAAAAATTTACGAAGATTTATTTTGGAATATATGTGATTTTTGGGAAGAAGAATCAACGCAAGATGTTGCACGAGGTGGCCACAAGGCACCAGGGCGCAGCCTAGGGGGGCAGGCGCGTTCTGGTGGGTGGTGAGCACCTCGTAGGTCGATTGCAGCCCTTCTTTTTCCGCAAGAAAGACAATATCCGGAAAAAAATCGTGTTCAAATTCCATCCCAATCGGAGTGACGGATCTTCGAATATTTAAGAAACATTTTTTGGTCAGAAAACAGGAACGCGAAACAGAAGAGAACAAAAGAGAGAGATCCAATCTCGGGGGGCTCTCGCCCCTCTGGGTGCCATGGAGGCCAAGGTCCAGAGGGGGAATTCTCCTCCCATCTAGGGGGGAGGCCAAGGAAGAAGAAGAAGGAGGGGGGCTCTCTCCCGGTAGCGCCGGAACACCGCCGAGGCAATCATCGTGACGGCGATCTACACCAACAACTTCACCGCCGTCATCACCAACTCTCTCCCCCTCTATGCAGTGGTGTAACGCCTCTTCTCCCCGCTGTAATCTCTACTTGAACATGGTGCTTAATGCTACATATTATTATCCAATGATGTGTTGCCATCCTATGATGTTTGAGTAGATTCGTTTTGTCCTATGGGTTGATTGATGATCGTGCTTGGTTTGAGTTGTATGCGGCGGCGTCTCAAAGCAAAACCCCAACAAAAACTGCAAGTCCACCAAAGGGGGGGGGGGGGGGGGGGGGGGGGGGGGGGGGGGGGGGGGGGGGGGGGGGGGGGGGGGGGGGGGGGGGGGGGGGGGGGGGGGGGGGGGGGGGGGGGGGGGGGGGGGGGGGGGGGGGGGGGGGGGGGGGGGGGGGGGGGGGGGGGGGGGGGGGGGGGGGGGGGGGGGGGGGGGGGGGGGGGGGGGGGGGGGGGGGGGGGGGGGGGGGGGGGGGGGGGGGGGGGGGGGGGGGGGGGGGGGGGGGGGGGGGGGGGGGGGGGGGGGGTCGGGAGTTGCATAATCTCATAGTCATAGGAACATGTATAAGTCATGAAGAAAGTAATAGCAACAAACTAAACGATCATCGTGCTAAGCTAACGGATGGGTCAAGTCAATCACATTATTCTCTAATGATGTGATCCCGTTAATCAAATGACAACTCATGTCTATGGTTAGGTGATAACCCACAAGTATAGGGGATCAATTGTAGTCTCTTTCGATAAGTAAGAGTGTCGAACCCAACGAGGAGCTAAAGGTAGAACAAATATTCCCTCAAGTTCTATCGACCACCGATACAACTCTACGCACGCTTGACGTTCGCTTTACCTAGAACAATTATAAAACTAGAAGTACTTTGGTGTAACGGGATAGGTTTGCAAGAATATAAAGAGCACGGAAATAAAAACTAGGGGCTGTTTTAGGTAAAGAAGCAATAAAGTTAGTATAGCGAGTGTGGAAAAGTGATGGTAGGAGTTGCGAAATTGTCCCTAAGCAATTGACTACTTTACTAGACCGATGGGGGGGGGGGGGGGGGGGGGGGGGGGGGGGGGGGGGGGGGGGGGGGGGGGGGGGGGGGGGGGGGGGGGGGGGGGGGGGGGGGGGGGGGGGGGGGGGGGGGGGGGGGGGGGGGGGGGGGGGGGGGGGGGGGGGGGGGGGGGGGGGGGGGGGGGGGGGGGGGGGGGGGGGGGGGGGGGGGGGGGGGGGGGGGGGGGGGGGGGGGGGGGGGGGGGGGGGGGGGGGGGGGGGGGGGGGGGGGGGGGGGGGGGGGGGGGGGGGGGGGGGGGGGGGGGGGGGGGGGGGGGGGGGGGGGGGGGGGGGGGGGGGGGGGGGGGGGGGGGGGGGGGGGGGGGGGGGGGGGGGGGGGGGGGGGGGGGGGGGGGGGGGGGGGGGGGGGGGGGGGGGGGGGGGGGGGGGGGGGGGGGGGGGGGGGGGGGGGGGGGGGGGGGGGGGGGGGGGGGGGGGGGGGGGGGGGGGGGGGGGGGGGGGGGGGGGGGGGGGGGGGGGGGGGGGGGGGGGGGGGGGGGGGGGGGGGGGGGGGGGGGGGGGGGGGGGGGGGGGGGGGGGGGGGGGGGGGGGGGGGGGGGGGGGGGGGGGGGGGGGGGGGGGGGGGGGGGGGGGGGGGGGGGGGGGGGGGGGGGGGGGGGGGGGGGGGGGGGGGGGGGGGGGGGGGGGGGGGGGGGGGGGGGGGGGGGGGGGGGGGGGGGGGGGGGGGGGGGGGGGGGGGGGGGGGGGGGGGGGGGGGGGGGGGGGGGGGGGGGGGGGGGGGGGGGGGGGGGGGGGGGGGGGGGGGGGGGGGGGGGGGGGGGGGGGGGGGGGGGGGGGGGGGGGGGGGGGGGGGGGGGGGGGGGGGGGGGGGGGGGGGGGGGGGGGGGGGGGGGGGGGGGGGGGGGGGGGGGGGGGGGGGGGGGGGGGGGGGGGGGGGGGGGGGGGGGGGGGGGGGGGGGGGGGGGGGGGGGGGGGGGGGGGGGGGGGGGGGGGGGGGGGGGGGGGGGGGGGGGGGGGGGGGGGGGGGGGGGGGGGGGGGGGGGGGGGGGGGGGGGGGGGGGGGGGGGGGGGGGGGGGGGGGGGGGGGGGGGGGGGGGGGGGGGGGGGGGGGGGGGGGGGGGGGGGGGGGGGGGGGGGGGGGGGGGGGGGGGGGGGGGGGGGGGGGGGGGGGGGGGGGGGGGGGGGGGGGGGGGGGGGGGGGGGGGGGGGGGGGGGGGGGGGGGGGGGGGGGGGGGGGGGGGGGGGGGGGGGGGGGGGGGGGGGGGGGGGGGGGGGGGGGGGGGGGGGGGGGGGGGGGGGGGGGGGGGGGGGGGGGGGGGGGGGGGGGGGGGGGGGGGGGGGGGGGGGGGGGGGGGGGGGGGGGGGGGGGGGGGGGGGGGCTCCCATGTCCTCAAGAACAAACGTAACTACTCACAAAGCATATTCATGTTCAAAATCAGAGGGGTATTAATATGCATAATGGATCTGAACATATGATCTTCCACCAAGTAAACCAACTAGCATCAACTACAAGGAGTAATCAACACTACTAGCAACCTACAGGTACCAATCTGAGGTTTTGATACAAAGATTGGATACAAGAGATGAACTAGGGTTTGAGAGGAGATGGTGCTGGTGAAGATGTTGATGAAGATTGACCCCCTCCCGATGAGAGGATCGTTGGTGATGACGACGATGATGATTTCCCTCTCCCGGAGGGAAGTTTCCCCGACAGAACAGCTCTGCCGGAGCCCTAGATTGGTTCTGTGAAGGTTCCGCCTCGTGGCGGCGGTGTTTTGTACCAAAATCTTGCTTATGATTTTTTCCAAGGTAAAAGACTTCATATAGCAGAAGATGGACACCGGAGGCCTGCCAGGGGCCCACGAGGCAGGGGGCACGCCCAGGGGGTAGGGCGCGCCCCCCACCCTCGTGGATGGTGGGTGGCCCCCCTCTGGTACTTTCTTCGCTCAGTATTTTTTATTAATTCCAAAAATGGCTTCCGTGGAGTTTCAGAACTTTTGGAGTTGTGCAGAATAGGTCTCTAATATTTGCTCCTTTTCCAGCCCAGAATTCCAGCTGCCGGCATTCTCCCTCTTCATATAAACCTTGTAAAATAAGAGAGAATAGGCATAAGTATTGTGACATAATGTGTAATAGCAGCCCATAATGCAATAAATATCGATATAAAAGCATGATGCAAAATGGACATATCATCCACTCTCCCGCAACCCGTTGTACCCTCTACTTGAACATGGTGCTTTATGCTTCATATTATTATCCAATGATGTGTTGCCATCCTATGATGTCTGAGTAAATTTTCGTTGTCCTATCGGTAATTGGTGAATTGCTATGATTGGTTTAATTTTCTTGTGGTTATGTTGCTGTCCTTTGGTGCCCATCATATGAGCGCGCGCGTGGATCACACCATAGGGTTAGTTGTATGTTGATAGGACTATGTATTGGAGGGCAAGAGTGACAGAAGCTTCAACCTAGCATAGAAATTGATGCATACGGGATTGAAGGGGGACCAATATATCTTAATGCTATGGTTGGGTTTTACCTTAATGAACGTTAGTAGTTGCGGATGCTTGCTAATAGTTCCAATCATAAGTGCATAAAATTTCAAGTCAGGGATGACTTGCTAGCAGTGGCCTCTCCCACATAAAACTTGCTATCGGTCTAGTAAAGTAGTCAATTGCTTAGGGACAATTTCGCAACTCCTACCACCACTTTTCCACACTCGCTATACTAAATTTATTGTGTCTTTACCTAAACAGCCCCTAGTTTTATTTACGCGCTCTTTATTATCTTGCAAACCTATCCAACAACACCTACAAAGTACTTCTAGTTTCATACTTGTTCTAGGTAAAGCGAACGTTAAGCGTGCGTAGAGTTGTATCGGTGGTCGATAGAACTTGAGGGAATATTTGTTCTACCTTTAGCTCCTCGTTGGGTTCAACACTCTTACTTATCGAAAGAGGCTACAATTGATCCCCTATACTTGTGGGTTATCAGGGGGGCGCGCCTACCCCCCTGGGCGCGCCTCCCTGCCTCGTGGCTTCCTCGCTGCTTCCTTGACGTCCACTCCAAGTCTCCTGGATTGCGTTTGTTCCAAAAATGATCCTCGCGAAGGTTTCATTCTGTTTGGATTCCGTTTGATATTCCTTTTCTGCGAAACTCTGAAATAGGCAATAAAAATAGCAATTTGCACTGGGCCTTCGGTTAATAGGTTAGTCCCAAAAATAATATAAAAGTGCATATTAAAGCCCATTAAACATCCAAAACAGATAATATAATAGCATGGAACAATAAAAAATTATAGATATGTTGGAGATGTATCAAGCATCCCCAATCTTAATTCCTGCTCGTCCTCGAGTATGTAAATGATAAAAATAGAATTTTTGATGTGGAATGCTACCTAACATAATTTCCAATGTAATTCTCTTTATTGGGGGGGGGGGGGGGGGGGGGGGGGGGGGGGGGGGGGGGGGGGGGGGGGGGGGGGGGGGGGGGGGGGGGGGGGGGGGGGGGGGGGGGGGGGGGGGGGGGGGGGGGGGGGGGGGGGGGGGGGGGGGGGGGGGGGGGGGGGGGGGGGGGGGGGGGGGGGGGGGGGGGGGGGGGGGGGGGGGGGGGGGGGGGGGGGGGGGGGGGGGGGGGGGGGGGGGGGGGGGGGGGGGGGGGGGGGGGGGGGGGGGGGGGGGGGGGGGGGGGGGGGGGGGGGGGGGGGGGGGGGGGGGGGGGGGGGGGGGGGGGGGGGGGGGGGGGGGGGGGGGGGGGGGGGGGGGGGGGGGGGGGGGGGGGGGGGGGGGGGGGGGGGGGGGGGGGGGGGGGGGGGGGGGGGGGGGGGGGGGGGGGGGGGGGGGGGGGGGGGGGGGGGGGGGGGGGGGGGGGGGGGGGGGGGGGGGGGGGGGGGGGGGGGGGGGGGGGGAAACTAAGTGGGTGTGCATCCAACTTGCTTGCTCACAAAGACCTAGGGCATTTTAGGAAGCCCATTGTTGGAATATACAAGCCAAGTTCTATAATGAAAATTCCCACTAGTATATGAAAGTGACAAAATAAGAGACTCTCTATAATGAAGATCATGGTGCTACTTTGGAGCACAAGTGTGGCAAAAGGATAGTAGCATTGTCCCTTCTCTCTTTTTCTCTCATTTTTTTTGGGCCTTTCTTTTTTTATGGCATTTCTCTTTTTTTATGGCCTTTCTCTTTTTTATGGCCTTTCTCTTTTTTCCCCTCACACGGGACAATGCTCTAATAATGAAAATCATCACACTTCTATTTATTTACAACTCAAGAATTACAACTCAATACCTAGAACAAAATATGACTCTATGTGAATGCCTCCGGCGGTGTACCGGGATGTGCAATGAATCAAGAGTGACATGTATGAAAAATTATGAATGGTGGCTTTGACACAAATACGATGTCAACTACATGATCATGCAAAGCAATATGACAATGATGAAAACGTGTCATAATAAACGGAATGGTGGAAAGTTGCATGGCAATATATCTCGGAATGGCTATCGAAATGCCATAATAGGTAGGTATGGTGGCTGTTTTGAGGAAGATATAAGGAAGCTTATGTGTGACAGAGCGTATCGTATCACGGGGTTTGGATGCACCAGCGAAGTTTGCACCAACTTCTCGAGGTGAGAAAGGGCAATGCACGGTACCGAAGGGGGGGGGGGGGGGGGGGGGGGGGGGGGGGGGGGGGGGGGGGGGGGGGGGGGGGGGGGGGGGGGGGGGGGGGGGGGGGGGGGGGGGGGGGGGGGGGGGGGGGGGGGGGGGGGGGGGGGGGGGGGGGGGGGGGGGGGGGGGGGGGGGGGGGGGGGGGGGGGGGGGGGGGGGGGGGGGGGGGGGGGGGGGGGGGGGGGGGGGGGGGGGGGGGGGGGGGGGGGGGGGGGGGGGGGGGGGGGGGGGGGGGGGGGGGGGGGGGGGGGGGGGGGGGGGGGGGGGGGGGGGGGGGGGGGGGGGGGGGGGGGGGGGGGGGGGGGGGGGGGGGGGGGGGGGGGGGGGGGGGGGGGGGGGGGGGGGGGGGGGGGGGGGGGGGGGGGGGGGGGGGGGGGGGGGGGGGGGGGGGGGGGGGGGGGGGGGGGGGGGGGGGGGGGGGGGGGGGGGGGGGGGGGGGGGGGGGGGGGGGGGGGGGGGGGGGGGGGGGGGGGGGGGGGGGGGGGGGGGGGGGGGGGGGGGGGGGGGGGGGGGGGGGGGGGGGGGGGGGGGGGGGGGGGGGGGGGGGGGGGGGGGGGGGGGGGGGGGGGGGGGGGGGGGGGGGGGGGGGGGGGGGGGGGGGGGGGGGGGGGGGGGGGGGGGGGGGGGGGGGGGGGGGGGGGGGGGGGGGGGGGGGGGGGGGGGGGGGGGGGGGGGGGGGGGGGGGGGGGGGGGGGGGGGGGGGGGGGGGGGGGGGGGGGGGGGGGGGGGGGGGGGGGGGGGGGGGGGGGGGGGGGGGGGGGGGGGGGGGGGGGGGGGGGGGGGGGGGGGGGGGGGGGGGGGGGGGGGGGGGGGGGGGGGGGGGGGGGGGGGGGGGGGGGGGGGGGGGGGGGGGGGGGGGGGGGGGGGGGGGGGGGGGGGGGGGGGGGGGGGGGGGGGGGGGGGGGGGGGGGGGGGGGGGGGGGGGGGGGGGGGGGGGGGGGGGGGGGGGGGGGGGGGGGGGGGGGGGGGGGGGGGGGGGGGGGGGGGGGGGGGGGGGGGGGGGGGGGGGGGGGGGGGGGGGGGGGGGGGGGGGGGGGGGGGGGGGGGGGGGGGGGAGAGGGCCCGAACCTAGGTAAACATCGTGTCCCCTGTCTCCTGTTACCATCGATCTTAGACGCACAGTTCGGGACCCCCTACCCGAGATCCGCCGGTTTTGACACCGACATTGGTGCTTTGATTGAGAGTTCCGCTGCGTCGTTGCCAAGAGGTTCGATGGCTCCATCAATCATTTACAACAATACTGTCCTGGGGGAAGTTTTCCTCCCCGGCCAGATCTTCGTGTTCGGCGGCTTCGCACTGCGGGCCAACTCGCTTGGCCATCTAGAGCAGATCGACAACTACGCCCCAGGCCACCAGATTAGTTCTGGAGACCTGGTATATGTCGCTGACGACTGAGGAGACTTGATCTTCCCAGGATCCATGACCCCAACTTCCGCTCTGGCCTTAGATCCGGAGCGCGTCGCCATGCCCGAAGACGGACTTCCTGAGTCCACCGGACTATCGGCAGCTACTAAACCCAGTACGGGAGAGTCGGAGGAAGTAGTGCCACTGGCAATCATCGTAAAGCCGGACTCTTCTCCGGACACTGGCTTCGAATTCTCAGGGCCAGCATCGTGTGAGTTCGGCCAGGGAGCCTCCCTCCTGCCGTACTCCACAGGCTCTCTCCTCCCTGGCAAAACCTCGCCTTTGAGCGAGGCTCTGGACTTAATGTGATCCCTTGTCAATATAGAGGAGCAACGTCCGAACTATGCCCATCCCGGACTAGGGGCTGAGAGCAGGGAATTTTGCCTCCCGCCCACCACCCACTTCATAGCCACTATCGAGGACTTAACCGACATGCTCGATTACGGCTCCGAAGACATCGATGGTATGGACGACGATGCCGGAGAGGAGCAGGCCCAAAGCCCACCGCATACCGTGTGACAACCCCGGCTTAATCGTGCACTAACCATACACGCAAATGCACACGATCCAGCCTAGGACTCACTTGAAGATATCACAACACAACTCTAAAACATAAATAAAGTCATACAAGCTTTATATTACAAGCCAGGGCCTCGAGGGCTCGAAATACATAAGCTCGATGGCATACAAGCGTCAGCGGAAGCATCAGAGTCTGAGTACAGACTATTACATAGAGAGAGAGATAAGCCTTTATAAGGCAGGGTAAAATAAAAACTACGATCGAAAGGCGAAGGCCTCCTGCCCTGGACCCTCCGATCATACTCCTGGTCATTAGTCGGCTCCTCGTAGTAGTACTCGCCGGGAGGGTAGTAGTAGTAGACGTAGTCGTCGACAGGGGCGGCAGTCTCAGGGGCTCCGTCGTCTGTCGGCATCGAATGGATATGGGGGAAAAAAGAAAGTAAAGCAAACATGAGTACTCATCCGAAGTACTCAGCAAGCAAGGATCTACACTACATATGCAACATTTTCAAGGAAGGGCTGTATATGTGGACTGGGCTGTAGAAATGCCAGAATAGAGGGGGAAAAGCCTAGTCCTATCGAAGACTAGCATCTGGGGGGGGGGGGGGGGGGGGGGGGGGGGGGGGGGGGGGGGGGGGGGGGGGGGGGGGGGGGGGGGGGGGGGGGGGGGGGGGGGGGGGGGGGGGGGGGGGGGGGGGGGGGGGGGGGGGGGGGGGGGGGGGGGGGGGGGGGGGGGGGGGGGGGGGGGGGGGGGGGGGGGGGGGGGGGGGGGGGGGGGGGGGGGGGGGGGGGGGGGGGGGGGGGGGGGGGGGGGGGGGGGGGGGGGGGGGGGGGGGGGGGGGGGGGGGGGGGGGGGGGGGGGGGGGGGGGGGGGGGGGGGGGGGGGGGGGGGGGGGGGGGGGGGGGGGGGGGGGGGGGGGGGGGGGGGGGGGGGGGGGGGGGGGGGGGGGGGGGGGGGGGGGGGGGGGGGGGGGGGGGGGGGGGGGGGGGGGGGGGGGGGGGGGGGGGGGGGGGGGGGGGGGGGGGGGGGGGGGGGGGGGGGGGGGGGGGGGGGGGGGGGGGGGGGGGGGGGGGGGGGGGGGGGGGGGGGGGGGGGGGGGGGGGGGGGGGGGGGGGGGGGGGGGGGGGGGGGGGGGGGGGGGGGGGGGGGGGGGGGGGGGGGGGGGGGGGGGGGGGGGGGGGGGGGGGGGGGGGGGGGGGGGGGGGGGGGGGGGGGGGGGGGGGGGGGGGGGGGGGGGGGGGGGGGGGGGGGGGGGGGGGGGGGGGGGGGGGGGGGGGGGGGGGGGGGGGGGGGGGGGGGGGGGGGGGGGGGGGGGGGGGGGGGGGGGGGGGGGGGGGGGGGGGGGGGGGGGGGGGGGGGGGGGGGGGGGGGGGGGGGGGGGGGGGGGGGGGGGGGGGGGGGGGGGGGGGGGGGGGGGGGGGGGGGGGGGGGGGGGGGGGGGGGGGGGGGGGGGGGGGGGGGGGGGGGGGGGGGGGGGGGGGGGGGGGGGGGGGGGGGGGGGGGGGGGGGGGGGGGGGGGGGGGGGGGGGGGGGGGGGGGGGGGGGGGGGGGGGGGGGGGGGGGGGGGGGGGGGGGGGGGGGGGGGGGGGGGGGGGGGGGGGGGGGGGGGGGGGGGGGGGGGGGGGGGGGGGGGGGGGGGGGGGGGGGGGGGGGGGGGGGGGGGGGGGGGGGGGGGGGGGGGGGGGGGGGGGGGGGGGGGGGGGGGGGGGGGGGGGGGGGGGGGGGGGGGGGGGGGGGGGGGGGGGGGGGGGGGGGGGGGGGGGGGGGGGGGGGGGGGGGGGGGGGGGGGGGGGGGGGGGGGGGGGGGGGGGGGGGGGGGGGGGGGGGGGGGGGGGGGGGGGGGGGGGGGGGGGGGGGGGGGGGGGGGGGGGGGGGGGGGGGGGGGGGGGGGGGGGGGGGGGGGGGGGGGGGGGGGGGGGGGGGGGGGGGGGGGGGGGGGGGGGGGGGGGGGGGGGGGGGGGGGGGGGGGGGGGGGGGGGGGGGGGGGGGGGGGGGGGGGGGGGGGGGGGGGGGGGGGGGGGGGGGGGGGGGGGGGGGGGGGGGGGGGGGGGGGGGGGGGGGGGGGGGGGGGGGGGGGGGGGGGGGGGGGGGGGGGGGGGGGGGGGGGGGGGGGGGGGGGGGGGGGGGGGGGGGGGGGGGGGGGGGGGGGGGGGGGGGGGGGGGGGGGGGGGGGGGGGGGGGGGGGGGGGGGGGGGGGGGGGGGGGGGGGGGGGGGGGGGGGGGGGGGGGGGGGGGGGGGGGGGGGGGGGGGGGGGGGGGGGGGGGGGGGGGGGGGGGGGGGGGGGGGGGGGGGGGGGGGGGGGGGGGGGGGGGGGGGGGGGGGGGGGGGGGGGGGGGGGGGGGGGGGGGGGGGGGGGGGGGGGGGGGGGGGGGGGGGGGGGGGGGGGGGGGGGGGGGGGGGGGGGGGGGGGGGGGGGGGGGGGGGGGGGGGGGGGGGGGGGGGGGGGGGGGGGGGGGGGGGGGGGGGGGGGGGGGGGGGGGGGGGGGGGGGGGGGGGGGGGGGGGGGGGGGGGGGGGGGGGGGGGGGGGGGGGGGGGGGGGGGGGGGGGGGGGGGGGGGGGGGGGGGGGGGGGGGGGGGGGGGGGGGGGGGGGGGGGGGGGGGGGGGGGGGGGGGGGGGGGGGGGGGGGGGGGGGGGGGGGGGGGGGGGGGGGGGGGGGGGGGGGGGGGGGGGGGGGGGGGGGGGGGGGGGGGGGGGGGGGGGGGGGGGGGGGGGGGGGGGGGGGGGGGGGGGGGGGGGGGGGGGGGGGGGGGGGGGGGGGGGGGGGGGGGGGGGGGGGGGGGGGGGGGGGGGGGGGGGGGGGGGGGGGGGGGGGGGGGGGGGGGGGGGGGGGGGGGGGGGGGGGGGGGGGGGGGGGGGGGGGGGGGGGGGGGGGGGTTTGGGGCTGCGATGCTTATGTGAAGAAACTTCAACCAGATAAGCTCGAACCTAAATCGGAGAAATGTGTCTTCATAGGATACCCAAAAGAGACTATTGGGTACACCTTCTATCACAGATCCGAAGGCAAGACATTCGTTGCTAAGAATGGATCCTTTCTAGAGAAGGAGTTTCTCTCGAAAGAAGTGAGTGGGAGGAAAGTAGAACTTGATGAGATAACTGTATCTACTCCCTTATTGGAAAGTAGTTCATCACGAGAACCGGTTCCTGTGACAACTACACCAATTAGTGAGGAAGCTAATGATAATGATCATGAAACTTCAGATCAAGTTTCTACTGAACCTCGTAGGTCTACCAGAGTAAGATCCGCACCAGAGTGGTACGGTAATCCTATTCTGGAAGTCATGTTACTTGACCATGATGAACCTACGAACTATGAGGAAGCGATGATGAGCCCGGATTCCGCAAAATGGCTAGAAGCCATGAAATCTGAGATGGGATCCATGTATGAGGGGGGGGGGGGGGGGGGGGGGGGGGGGGGGGGGGGGGGGGGGGGGGGGGGGGGGGGGGGGGGGGGGGGGGGGGGGGGGGGGGGGGGGGGGGGGGGGGGGGGGGGGGGGGGGGGGGGGGGGGGGGGGGGGGGGGGGGGGGGGGGGGGGGGGGGGGGGGGGGGGGGGGGGGGGGGGGGGGGGGGGGGGGGGGGGGGGGGGGGGGGGGGGGGGGGGGGGGGGGGGGGGGGGGGGGGGGGGGGGGGGGGGGGGGGGGGGGGGGGGGGGGGGGGGGGGGGGGGGGGGGGGGGGGGGGGGGGGGGGGGGGGGGGGGGGGGGGGGGGGGGGGGGGGGGGGGGGGGGGGGGGGGGGGGGGGGGGGGGGGGGGGGGGGGGGGGGGGGGGGGGGGGGGGGGGGGGGGGGGGGGGGGGGGGGGGGGGGGGGGGGGGGGGGGGGGGGGGGGGGGGGGGGGGGGGGGGGGGGGGGGGGGGGGGGGGGTGGATGACATATTGTTGATTGGAAATGATATAGAATTTCTGGATAGCAGAAAAGGATACTTGAATAAGAGTTTTTCAATGAAGGACCTCGGTGAAGCTGCTTACATATTGGGCATCAAGATCTATAGAGATAGATCAAGATGCTTAATTGGACTTTCACAAAGCACATACCTTGACAAAGTTTTGAAGAAGTTCAAAATGGATCAGGCAAAGAAAGGGTTCTTGCCTGTGTTACAAGGTATGAAGTTGAGTAAGACTCAATGCCCGACCACTGCAGAAGATAGAGAGAAAATGAAAGATGTTCCCTATGCATCAGCCATAGGCTCTATCATGTATGCAATGCTGTGTACCAGACCTGATGTGTGCCTTGCTATTAGTTTAGCAGGGAGGTACCAAAGTAATCCAGGAGTGGATCACTGGACAGCGGTCAAAAACATCCTGAAATACCTGAAAAGGACCAAGGATATGTTTCTCGTATATGGATGTGACAAAGAGCTCATCTTAAATGGTTACGTTAATGCAAGCTTTGACACTGATCCGGATGATTCTAAATCGCAAACCAAATACGTGTTTATATTGAACGGTGGAGCTGTCAGTTGGAGCAGTTCTAAACAGAGCGTCATGGCGGGATCTACATGTGAAGCGGAGTACATTGCTGCTTCGGAAGCAGCAAATGAAGGAGTCTGGATGAAGGAGTTCATATCCGATCTAGGTGTCATACCTAGTGCATCGGGTCCAATGAAAATCTTTTGTGATAATACTGGTGCAATTACCTTGGCAAAGGAATCCAAATTTCACAAGAGAACCAAGCACATCAAGAGACGCTTCAACTCCATCCGGGATCAAGTCCAGGTGGGAGACATAGAGATTTGCAAGATACATACGGATCTGAATGTTGTAGACCCGTTGACTAAGCCTCATCCACGAGCAAAACATGATCAGCACCAAGGCTCCATGGGTGTTAGAATCATTAC